>WOXC01006577.1:0-235613 GCA_011680675.1 Gymnobelideus leadbeateri | reverse complement strand
TATTCACCTCCTTAACTTCTTTCTTGTTTATTTTGAGGGTAGATTTATTGAGTTAAGAGAGGGGAAGTTTAAGGTCCCCCACTAGTATAGTTTTGCTATCTATTTCTTCCTCTAATTCCTTTAACTTCTCCTCTAGGAATTTGGATGCTATACCACTTGGTGCATATATATTAGGTAGTGATATTGCTTCATTCTCGATGGGGCATTTTAGTCGGATATAGTTTCCTTCCTTATCTCTTTTAATTAGATCTATTTTTGCTTTTGCTTTATCTGATATAAGTATTGCTATCCCCTGCTTTTTTTAAGCTGAGGCATAATAAATTTTACTCCAACCTTTTACCTTTACCCTGTGGGTATCCCTTTGTTTCAAATATGTTTCTTGTAGACAGCATATTGTAGGATTATGGTTTTTAATCCATTCTGCTATCCGCCTCTGTTTTATGGGAGAGTTCATCCCATTCCCATTCACAGTAATGATGTCTATCTGTCTCTTCCCCTTCATCCTATTCCCTCCCCTGTTTATGTTTTTGTTTCTTCCTTCTCCCTTCCCCTCCTTGAAGTTTTCCCTTTTGACCACCCCCTCCCTCAGTGTTCCCACCCAGTTACCCCCCTTCTTAACCTACCCTCTCCCCTTACTACTATTTCCCTCCCTTCTAATCCCCACCCTTTAGTCTCCTCCTTTTCACCCCCCTTACCCTTCCACTATCTATAGGACACAATAAATTGTTATACTTATCAGAATAAATTACTCCCCATTTGATTCCAAACCAATGAGAGTAAATTTCAAACAGTGCTCCTCTCCCTCCCTCCTTTTCCTCTATTTAATGAATTTATGTGTCTATTTACATTAGAATCTTAAACTTCACTGATTAAGTTGATGCCTCTTTGAACCAGAACCAGTGAGAATAGTGTTTAAATGATGTTCCTCTCCCTCTTTCTTTCCCATCTTCTATAGTGCGTTTTGATGCTTCTTCAGATGGCATATTTTACCTTTTCCTAGCTCATCTTTTCCTTTTTTCCCATTACAGTCCCTTTGATCCCCTTAATAGTTTTTGTTTTTTAAGTCTTCAGGTTAGTGCATTCATACCCACACCCTCTATCTAACTATAACCCTTTTGAAGGTCATGATAATCATAAAGATTTAGAATATTGACAGTTATCAGCTCCACATATAGGGATGTGAACACTTTGCTCTTGTTGCATCCCAAGTAATGAGAGTGTGCTTGTGTGTGTGTGTGTGTGTGCAATTATGCATGTGTGAGTCTGTGTTTCTGTTGTTTACCTTTTTATGTCTTTCTTGAGCCTTGTAATTGGAGATCAAGTTTTCCATTGAGCTCTGGCTTTTTCAGCAGGAAAATCTGGAAGTCCCTTATTTCATTAAAAGAGCGTCTCCTTGCCTGAAAGATTATGTTCAGTTTTGCTGGGTAGTTAATCCTTGGGTGTAGTCCTAGTTCTCTTGCCCTACGAAATATCAAATTCCAGTCCCTCCTCTCTTTAATGTAGAAGCGGCTATATCCTGTGTGATCCTAACTGTAGTTCCTCGATATTTGAATTGTTTCTTTCTGGCTGTCTCTCCTGAATCTATTTTCCAGGTCAGTGTTTTTCCCATGAGATATTTCACATTGCCTTCTATTCTTTCCTTTCTTTGGATCTGCTGAATAGCATCTTGATTTCTCATAGAGTCACTAGCTTCCATTTGTTCCAGTCTAATTCTGAAGGAATGATTCTCCTCAGTGAGCTTTTGAGATTCTTTTTCCATCTGGCAAATTTGGCTTTTTAAGGCATTCTTCTCCTCATTGCCCTTTTGGGCCTCCTTTGCCATTTGAGTTAGTCTATTTTTAGGGTGTTATTTTCCTCAGTCAGGCTATTGACTGTAATTTCATACTTTTCTTGCATCATTCTCATTTTTCTTCCCAATTTTCCCCCCACTTCTCTTATCTGCTTCTTATGGTCTTCTATGGTGTGTAGCCACCTTGTATTTTCATTTGGGGCTTTTGGTGCAGGAGTTCTGACCTCACAGTCCTCCTCCTGTTCCATGGTTTGATCCTCTTTGCCCCCAAAATAGGAGTCTAATATTGCATTTTTTTCTGTTTATTTTGTTTTGTTTGCCTAGGCATGTTGCCACTCAATTACTTGACTTTTGGGCTTGTTGCCACAGTAGGACTTTGCCACCAGCCAGGGGAACTTCTGTCCCAAACTTTGGGGTTTTCTCAACTTCCAGAGGTATTAGTTGGGTGGCCTCTGTGAAGCCTCCACACCCTCTGGCAAGCTGGTCACACCCCAAAACCTCCCCAAACCACAATCCAGATCCATGAAGGGTAAAGCAAGAGCACTTACCCCTCTGGTTTATTGCTGGATCCCCTTACAGTTTGCAGGCCAAGAGCTGAAGCTGCAAGGTGGCAATGTGGCACAAGCTGCAGCCACTCCTCAGTGGCTACTAGCCCTCAGGGAAGAAGATGATGCATTCTACCAACCAGTCCCAAAATCCATAGGGCACTGACCTCTCACTTTGTCCCATGCATTAGAAACACCACAGCTGCTGGTGTTCTGGTGTTCCTTCAGCTGGCTGCTGGTCTGGCTGGCCACCCTCAGGCAAAAACCTCAACTCAGGCGGGCCTGGGCTTGGCTCCCAGAGCACTGCACTGGCCACTCCCTGCTGGGCTGCCAGGCTGTCCTCAGAGGGAGGTTAGCTTCTCTGTATCATTTTGTAGGTTCTGGAGCTCCAGAGGTCGTTCATAGTCCCCCTTTTACATAATTTTGAAGTGGTGTGGGCTGGAGCTCCATGAAAGTGCTGTTTCTACTCCACCATCTTGACTCCACCACCCCCCCCTCCAACTTGATTTTCAAAATCCTTCTTGAGCTCCTCAATGGCCTGTAACCAATTCATATTTTTCTTGGAGGCTTTTGATGCAGGAGTTCTGACTTCGATGTCTTCCTACTGCTCCATGCTTTGATCCTTTTTGTCCCCCCCCCCCAAAAGGATTCTATCATCTGTTTGTGCTCCTGTTGCTTGCTCATATTTGCAGTCAATTACTTGACTTTTGAGCTCTTTGCCACATGGTAGAACTCTGCTGCCAGAATGGAGAGAGCCATGTTCCAAATCACTGGGGTTTTTGCAGTTGCCAGAGCTATTAGATGGGCACCCTCTCTACAGCCCTCATATGCTCTGGCTCACTCTTCACACACCCCAGGACTACTACCCAAGACCATGATCTGGATCCAAGGAGGTCAAAGCAAGAGTGATTACCCTATGAATGTTCACTTGGTCCCCTTACAATCTGCAGGCCAGGAGCTCTGGAAGTAGCCACTCAGCAGTGGCTGCAGCCACTGTGCCTCCTCTGCTTCTCACCCTGGGGTAGTAGCCAGACAATGCTCCCCCTCTTCCAACAAAGTTCCACACTAACCTTTTACTTTGTCTTTGACATTTGTGGATTACAAAGTCTGGAAACCACTGCAGCTGCTAGTGATTTACTCTTGTGAAGTATGCTGTAGCTGAAGCTGGTCAGGCCGGGCCGCCCTGGGGCTAAAATCACAGTTCAGTCTGGATTGTGTTTGACCCCCAGCTTGCAAGATGTACCCTTCTTGCCAGCCTGGGAGGGGTGTGGTTCCCATCAGTAGGAGATTTTTTTTTTCTCTCTGTCACTTTGTGGATTCTGTAGCTCTAAAGTTTGCTTAGAGTCATTTTTTACGGGTACTGGAGGACTGGAAGCCAGAGAGCAGTGTGGAAGTCTTGCTTTCTACTCCTATATCTTGGCTCCACCCAGCCTCAGACACTTAACACTTACTAGTCATGTGGCCTTGGGCAAGTCAACCCCAATTGCCCTGCCCTCCTGCCTCCAAAAAGCAAAAAAAAAAAAAAAAAAAATTGAGTTACAACAGGACTGAGGGTATATTCGATTTTGTACCACCAGAGGGGTTCAAGAGCTAATAGAGTTACCATGCCTGAAAACAATGGCACAGTTGACTCAGTAACAATATTGCATACTTTCTACTACTTTAAGATTTACAAAGCACTTTCCACACAAGTTTTCCTATCAAAGATTTACCTCCCTCATCATCTCCTGTTAACCAACCACTACCAACAAACAAAAAGATATTCACAAGAATCCTGGTAGTAGAACCCCTTACCTCTGTACAACCAGTAACCAATAAAGTTTCCAACCCAACCCTTATAGTCATAATTAAGATAGGTTAGCTCTTATGAAGTAGTCAGCCATGACCACCAACTATCTCCCACAGGACAGGCAATCCAGTTTAGCTGAAGCATCAAGACACAGAGTGAGAGACTGGAGGTAGAAAATACCAGGCAAGTCAAACCACTACTGTCATCATTACCACCTCCACCACCACCACCACCATCACCGTTAACTCCATTTTGACTACCATCTCAACTCAGAGTCTGATGAAAATAGCCCAGGACCCAGAACCCAATAGCCCTGGGAGAAGCAGTGTTAGTGATACCTTTTAGTATAAAAGTATTTTTAAAAAATCCTTCCTATGAGCCCTTTAAAAAAAAAACATTAAGTGTTAGATGTGGTATGTAGATGTTATCTATAGTATAAGGTTGGAATGCTTAGTATTCATAAAGTAAAGATATTTATACTTTCCAAACTGTAAATCTTTTTATGGCACCTATCTGATCATTCAGGTATTTAGGGTTTACACAGTAAGCTAGGATTTTTTTAAATGTCTCTGCTGAGGGTTTTATCAAAATGTCTAAGGAAATGAAAAATAAATAGCAAAAGCATTGCCTTCTGCAGAATTAATACTTCCACAGATAAAGTAGTATAGGCTTAATTCTAATGTCTTCCCTCTTTTTTCATTATTCTTATTCATCCTGTATAGCTCTTGGTTTGTTTGTTATTAATTTGTTTGCATATTGTCTCCCCTATTCAATTGTATGGTCCCTAAGGACAGAGACTGTCACATAGCAGATGCTTAATAAATGTTGACTGATAGAGTGGCAAAATGCATAAAGAGCCTGCAATGTGTTGGCCATTTGAGGAATGCATTTCTGATTTCTGAGTTGAAAGGGACATCCGAGGTCATTAGCACAACTGGCTCCTGAATAAAAGAATTCTTACTATGATATCTCCAACAAGTGGTCATCCATCCTCTGCTTAGGGACCTCCACAACCTTCTTGCCTCCTGAGCAAACCCACTCCACTTTTGGAGTGTTCTAATATTACTAGGAATTATTCTAGGTATCAAGCCAAAATTTGCCCCTCTGAAACTTCTGTCTAATGCTCCTGGTTTTGTTCTGTGAAGTCAAATGGAGCAAATCTAATTTCTATTCCATAGGACAGAGTTTAGTGTATTTGAAGACAAGTTCAGCCCCAGATCAAACCCAAACCTGCTAATGTAAGGCCAATGCTCTTTCTACTTCATCCCCCTTTCTGAGCCTCTTTGGAAATGATTCTGCTTTTGTGGTCTCTTACTTAGTATGCCAGAAAGGTTGATGGGATATATGACTGACACTCTTTGTGTGAAACACAAACCAGTTCACACTGGACAGGAGTCAGGAATGGGATTTGCAATGTCCTCGGAAGATCCCAAGATGGGATATCTTATTCCTTTAGCTCAGAAGTCCAGATTAAGCCACAAACCTTTGTCCAGAACTACTCCCTGGGGCCATTCATTTAACAGGACTCCTGGGCTCTTTTCCTTGCTAAATATTGGCTGCCTAGTTCCTCAAGTAGATGGAAGCCCTGCTTCTAAGCATATTTTTTTCCTGCTTATTACAGGATAACTTTCCCAGACTTTCACATCTCCCGTTTTTCCTCCTCCACCCCTCCCACAAAAAAAAAAAAAAAAACAAAGCAAAACAACAGCACTTAAGAAAATGAGAAAGAAAAGTTTAGAAAATATTTTAAATTGTTGTATCTTGGCCCTTCAACCATACACAGAGAGTGAAGAATACTCAGATTTCCAAATATTAACTTTTTCTTTTACAAAACTCATTTATTGTTATTTCTTCCTCCAGTCCCATACTTCTATCTTTATATTCCCAGCACCTAGCTTAATGTCTTATAAGTGCATATTCTTAATTAATGCCTGCTGAGTGATTAAGCAGTTATTGATTGCATCACCAGTGTGGCAATCCTGTTCCCTATAAATGAGCTAAGAACTGCTTGTCTACTAACTTTTGGTTTGCAGATCATGGAGTTTGCTTTGCCCCCTTTCTCATCCTCATTTGAACTTCAAAAACTCAGATTAAGGAACCCACCTAAAGTCATGACGTGCTTCATGTGTCGATTCATTTGTTCAAAATCTTTCTGTAATATCTATCCTAATTTACCTTTTTTCTCATACAAAGGTCTTGACTTATTATTTTATTAGAATATGGAGCTCCTGATGAGGAAACCCTCTACCAATGTAATTATTTGGTAATTTACAGTCTTAGAGAGTTTCCTGGAAGATTGAGAGGTTAAGTAATTTGCCCAGAGTCACATAAAGCATAAGTGTCAGCCAGGGTTTGACCTAAGTTGTTCAGGCTCTTAGGCCAGCTCATTAACCACTTTGCAATTCTGTCTCTTGAAAATATCCTATCTTGGGGCAGCTAGGTGGCACAGTGAGTATCGCACCTGCCCTGGAGTAGGGAGGACTTGGGTCCAAATATCACCTCAAACACTTCACACACTTATTAACTGTGTGACCTTGGGCAAGTCACTTAACTCCAATTGCCTTGCCTCCCTTCCTACCCCTCAAAATAAAATATATTATCTTAAAGAACTGATTGAGTCTGAATACAGATTGAAGCATACTTTTACAACGTTATTATCCTTTTTTTTTAAATCTGTTTCCTTTTGCAACATGGCTAATATGGAAATGTTTTACATGATTGCAAATGCATAATCTATATCAAATTGCTTGTCTTCTCAAAGAGAAGGGGAGGGAGTGAGGGAGAGAATAGAGGACTTAATTTTTTAAAATATGAATTTAAATTTTTTGTTTACATATAACTGAGGAAAATTTAAATATGTGTGTATATAATATCCTATCTTTCCAGACTTCTTGCATTTTACTCATTGTCCGTGCATCCTTTACAAGGGATGCCAAATGTTTAACAACTAGGTTTCTAGAAGAGAAAAAAGAAAGAAATTGTACCATGACATAATTTTACGTTTTGTCTGCATTATTAACATTTTCTCTGTTACTCAAGTCTAAACAATCAACAAAACAATAAAGCAAGGCCTGATATAACAATTATATGTGAGAGTCCTCTATTATCTGGCTCCAACATACCAGCTTTCACCAGCCTCTATAAAGTCTCAAGTCCAGCCAAATTGGCTTTCTTGCTACTTCTTATATGCTCTCTCCTCCTGCCTTTTTACCTTTGTACTGGCTGTCCTCTATGCATGGAATGGACTACTTTCCTACCTTACCTCTCAGACTCCTTTATTTTCTTCAAGACTGCACTTAAGCTTAACATTTTCTTCATTAAACCTTGCCTGGTTCCCCTTCCGTGCCTCCTCCCCTCCCCAGGTGCTGGAGCCTTTCCCCACTAAGGTAATCTGTTTTGTATATGTTCTGTACATAAAACCATGCACATGAATATTCACAGGCATGTGTGCATATATGCCACACACACATACACATAGTGTATAGGTCATCTCCTTCATTAAAATGTAAACTCCAAAAGGACAAGGACCATTTTTGGTTGTTTCACTTAAGGTCTGGTCTTTCTATCCCTGGTACCTCATACAGTGACTGCAACATCATAAATACTTAACAAATGTCTTCTGAATGATTGGTTGCCTCCTTCCTACATCCCATCCAACCTTTTGGAACACCTCCCAAGAAATCCAGGGTGCCCAAATGCTGTCATTGGACTCTTCTGAGTGAAGAGATTCTGTTTTAATTGAGTGAATGTTTGTTGTCTGTCCTTTTCTAATTGAGTGAATGTTTGTTGTCTGTCCTTCATTTCTTGAAAAGGGTCAATGACACCATAAGGTGGTGTTTTGACTAGCACATGAATTGGATTTAAGTGAAGTAGAATTGCACAAATTTATCAGCCTCAGTTTCTGTTCTTGAATCATCAAAGTCCAGCAGAAGGACAAAAGTCAAGATGGCTAACAGTGGCCCAGAATGTGATGGATGACCTTGGCATCTTCAATGTCTAAGATCTCCACAGTGCCTGCCTCAGCCACCTTCATGGCCATTGTAACAAATGTTCTCATCTACCCATTCCGCCAAATAAACTCTTCGCATGCTTGGGGTAGATGTCCCCCAACTCACTAACATGTTTGAAGCCTGTCAGTTACCCTTAAACTGGTATTGACTGTGCCAAGACATTTTACTTGGGTCTGGATTCTGGGCATGATACAGCTTTTTGGAGCCACAAGTGAGAGTTGGGTGAAAGGAAGACACTAAAAGTGGATGAACAGTCCTGAAAAGGGCTCAATAAGCCCTCACATAAGAGGTGCTAGTCTTCCAGCTCTCGATTTAGATACATAGAAAGAAAAAGGAAAAGTCATCATGGTTGGCAGGAAAAAGTAAGCAAATACACAGAGAGGAATGTTTATAAAGAAGGCGGAACCTGCATCCTCAAGGCCACATGTGACCCTGTAGGTCCTCAAATTTGTATTGTGAAGTTTGGATTCTGTCAAAGAGAACCTAGAGGTTCACATGTGATCTCAAGAGGTCAGGCCTCCCACCTCTGGTAGATTATCTACAGATTATTAGAGTTGCAATCGATCTTAGATTAGAGGCTAGAATCTGACCTAGAGCTCTCATTTCATAGAGAAGGAAACTGATGCTCAGAAATGGCTTCCCCAAAGTTAAGCAACCACTAAGTGGTAGAGCCTAGACTCAAACCCAGGTCTTTAGAATCTGACCCAATAGTCTTTCCACAACACTATGCCTACACCTTGTTCTGGAGCCATGGAAAACATGGCCCTTGCTATGGCAATTGGACTGTATTGTATTCTAGGTTAGGATTTTGGACTGTATTGTATTCTAGGTTATAATTTTGGTCTTAAGTCTGGGAAGGTCATGCGAAGGGTCTGTTAACACTGGCACATCTCCACAAGAGTACACAGAATGATTCCTAAAGGAGCCCAGAAATCAAATGATAATACGAAATGTTCTCCACATTTGTGAGGGACACTTTCTTAACATCTGTGTGAACAAGAATTATTCGATCATAGATCTTAGATCTGGCCATGAAGGGAACTCAGAGGCCATACGATCCAACAGATGAGGCAGAGTGATTTGTTCAATGTCATACAGGTAGTAAAGTAGCAGAGGCAGGGTTTGAACCCAGATATTCTTACTTGGGGCCCTCTCACCTTTAATTCACTCCCTTCTCAATCTGGCCTACTCACAAATGCCACCCTACATCTTACAAAACACAGTTTTTAACATATCACTCCATACTCAAAAATTTCTATGGGTATTCCATTGCCTACAAGAGAAAATGATGATGATGGTGATGATGGCGGTGGTGATGATGATGATGGTGGTGGTGGTGGTGATGGTGGTGGTGATGATGGTGGTGGTGATGATGGTGGTGGTGGTGATGATAATGATAGCTTCCATTATGTAGTGCTTTGAGGTTTCTAAAGCACTTTACAATTATTCTCTCATTTGAGCCTCACAACAACCCTGGGAGGGTAAGTGTTATTACTATTCACATTTTTAAGATGAAGAAAGTGAGACAATCAGAGTGAAAGTAACTTCCCAGGAATCACACATTTAAGTAAATATCTGAGGCAAGATTTGAACTCAGGTGTTCTTGATTCCAGGCACAGTGATCTATCCACTGAATCTTTTAGACTGTTATTCCTAGAAAGGCCCTCAATCTGAGTAGCTGTCTTGCTGAAAAAGGACTGCTTTTTTGACTGAGTTCCAGATGATAAACCCAGAACCAATGGAAGCAATCTATCTGCAGTTAGACTATGATCTCCTTGAGGGCAGGGATTGCCTTTTGTTTCTTTTTTTGTATCTCCAGTGTTTAGCACAGTACCTTGTGTATAGCGGTACTTAAATGATTTTTTGATTGATTGAAACTAGCAATGACAGCTGCCTACAAGTATAATAGCTTGGTTCATGAAGTAGCAAATTCTCTACCACTTAAAAAATAGGTTGAATGTGATCTTATGGATTGGTATAAAATGCCTGGCTCACTTACACAGAGGTTGGACTGGAAACCTCCTAAGTCCCTTCCATCTCTGAGAATCAGTAATTCTCCCTTTGTAGCCTTAATCTCCTACACCTCCTGTACATACTTTATACTCCCAGTAGAATGAATTCACTGTTCCCTGAATATAACCAGCCTGATTCTAAGAATCATAGAACATAAAATGTCAAAACTAGAAAAAGATCATTTAGTCTAAACCTCTGATTTTACAGAGGCAGAAACTGAAGAATTGAGAGACAAAAATTATACATTGGGTCAATAACTCTTTACTCCCAGGCCAGGACTTTTTCCACTATTTGGGGTTGTTGTCTAGTTGTTTTAATCATGTTCAGTTCTTTGTGACACTATTTGGGGTTTTCTTGGCAAAGATCCTGGAGTCGTTTGCCATTTCCTTCTCCAGCTCATTTTACAGATAAGGACACTGAGGCAAAGGTGGTTAAGAGATTTGCTCAGGGTCATATAGCAAGTAAGTGTCTGAGGTCAGATTTGAAAGGATGAGCCTTCCTGACTCTAGGCCTGGCATTTTATGCATTGAACCACCTAGCTACTCCTATTATTTGGGGAGGTGTGAGCTATATGTGATTTCATTAGTTTATGGAACTCCCAATGAGAAAACCCTCCCTATCAGTGTAGAGAGGTACCTGTTTTACCACTTATAATTTCAAAGTTGACTGGATCTCTGAGAAGTCATATAGCCAGTAATGTCAGAAATGGTACTAGGTCTTCTGTATTCTAACACCAGTGTTCTTCTCCATCAAAGGTGACAAATATATGGCAGGAGGCAATACTCTCAAATGCAGCCCAAACTAGATGAAAGTGCAATTGGAGAATAATATTAATTAAATAAAAAATAATAAAATATAAATAATGTTAATATGTGGTTTTCTAAGTCAATATGTAGGCCCCAGGAATCCTATATATGATTTAATGGCCCCAATCTCAGGCAGCTAGGTGGCACAGGGATAGAGTAAGGGGTCTGGGGTCAGGAAGACTCATATTCCTTAGTTCAAATCTGACCTCAGACACTTGCTAGCTGTATGACCCTGGGCAAGTCACTTAACCCTATTCCCCTCAGTTTCCTCATCTGTAAAATGAACTGGAGAAGGAAATAACAAACCCCTCCAATGCCTCTGCAAAGAAAATCCCAAATAGGGTCGATAAGAATTGGACTCAACAGAAAATTATTGAAAAACAACAAAAACATAATAATTTCTATTTAACAACACTGAGTACAACACTGCGCTATACACCGTGTGCCAGTGAATGGGCCTCTGATGGCATACTTAGTAGAAAACTGCCCTGAGTCATAAAATCAGTGAAAGCTTATCATAGAAGGGAGAGGTAAGGGCAATAGATAACAGATAATAGGAAATTACATAAAGTAGCACAATAAAGGAGCAAGAACAATGTGTCTTGGTCTGCAGACTGGGCTCAAACGCCTGTTCTGCTGCTTACAAACTGTGGGAGGTTGAACAAGTCACCTACCATAAATGGGCTTCACCTTTCTCATATGTATAATGATAGGGCTTTATTCAGACTTAAGGAAGTTATTTATTATCTCTGGCCCCACGTTCCTTTGCTATAAAATGAAGAGATGGGACTAAAGGACTGCTAAGGTTCCTCTCTACTCTTAAATCCCTGATGCTAGGCTAATGAACCTAGAGAGCTTCTATGGTCCCCTGAAACTCTCAATCCTGTGATCTTATGTGAGGAAATTCACAGGCCATGAGAAGTGGAGAGGGCCTGGGAAATCATTTGGTTTCAGTCTCTATTTTACTTTGCGAATCTGGTGAACAGCAAGTTCTAGATTCAAACCCAAGTCTCCTGACTCCCAAGTACTATGAGGGTACAAAACTGGGCATTGCTTTAATTAACACTAAAGCTATAAAGGGCAGCAGCCCACTGAATAGATCAAGGGGGTGAAGCATAGTAAGACAGGTGCAACATTGTTTCTGTGTTGTGGTCATTAGCTTGGTCCTAATGGGTGGCCTTTATCACGTGACTGTGCTCAGTGCCAGTGCAGAAAGAACCCTTTGTGGAAGGCAAAGACATTCTCCTTCTTATTATTGGAGAAAACAATCAGGATCCATTGGAGCCCTGGGGCTCAGGCCAAACTCTGGGCTGAACTGACAGTTTCCCCAGGGTCCTGCCGGGTGGCCTGGCCATTGAGAATGGGGTTTCACCCAAAGCCTCTTTTATCACTGGCCTATAATATGTTGATGTGGAATTTCTTTCTGACAAAAAGGCCAGTGCCACCAGAGTTTATCATTGAGATGACAAGCCGTATCTCCTTTCCCTTCCCCCTTCTTACTCCTCTCAGGGATCATAATTTCTAATTGTGATTAATTATATAATGCATAACACACTGTATTATATATTATATACAAATGTATATTTAGATGTAATTATTATATAAAATATAGATGTGTTTATTATATAATAATAAAAAAACAATGGAGATTATCAAAACCACATGGGAACAGGATGAGTTACATATCATTCCCATTTTCCTATCACTGCAGATATACTGAGGATGTTTTCAGGCCCATAGAGCATTACTTTATCACATAATACTTTTATTCAATTGCTTAAACACACAAACACACATACACATACACACACTTCATCCATCTGTGCAAAAGTCTGTAGAACATTAAATAAAAAATAATAATGGAACGGTAGCCAATTGTCCATGTGACATTTCTCTCTCAACTCCATCCAAGTAACGAGAACTTATTAAAATAATAATTATGACAACAATGATGATGATGATGATGATGATGATGATGATGATAGTCCTATCTTTTTCTGATGTTGGGCCAAAGAGACTTTCAGTAAATCTTTCAGTAAATTTCCCTTCTCCAGCTCATTTTACAGATGTGGAAACTGAGACAAACCAAGTTAAGTGATTTACCCAAGGTCACACAGCTAATAAGTTTCTGCAGTTAGGTTTGAACCCAGGAAGAAGAATCTTCATGACTCCAGGCCTGGCACTCTCTCCATGGTGCCACCTAGTTGCCCTTACACCCTGATCCTTTTATTCAATTACATAATGCAATCATTTCATCCATGGATTCAATAGTCTGGAGAACCTTAAATTTCAATATAATGACTTTTCTGAATGATCTCCATTAAAGAGAACAAGATAACAGTAGTAATGAGAGCGGTGGTAAGTATAAGAACTCCGTTTCAAAGAGAACCTCACAAAAGAAACTCCTCAAAACAACCGTATGAGGCATTTGGTGCTGATATTCTTTTCCCTATTTTATAGATTAGGAAATTGGACATCAGAGACACGAAGTGATTTCTCAAAGTCACACAGAGACCAGAGCCAGGCTGAAAACTTGGGTGTCCTGACTCAGAAGTCTAATACATTTTCAAACATACCAGGTATTCACTTTAAATTTTGACTGGGATACTTTTTCTTTATTCTTTCTGGATAAAGGCTATCTTTGAGACGAATGCTGACAGATTTGTTTAATGAACCCACTCAGCTCACTCTAATTTTCCACAGGCTCTCCCAAAAAAAATGTTCTCTGAGAACCCAGTGCATCCCTGATGAACCTTGACCTTAACTCACCCAAAGAGGGCTTGGTCACGTATTCTTCTTTCTGGCTTTGCTCCCCTCACTCCCCTCCAGGGCCTTTAATTGGCAGGTTCACAAGGAAGCTTTTTGTTTGGCTCCTAAAAGCTTGGAGCACAATTAAAATGTTGGTTACTTTCATCTCAAGAGTGCCCACAATTAATACTTTTTTACATAGGCCAAGACGAGTATACTTTTAAATAGCAACAGCCCAGTTTTCAAGATGGGGGGTTGAGGGGTTACAGGGCTCCAAAGCTCCAAAAGGGTCTCCACAAAGAAAATGAAAATTTGCTCTTGGAAATAGAAAGAATGAAGTTCAGTTTGCATTTAAATATAGAAAACTCTAAGTTCTTTTCTTTCTATCAGTGATTGGTGGAAGCATTTTTAATAGATATCTATATTTACCAGTGGGGGCTTTTTTGGGAGAGCCCCAGTTTGGAAGTATTTCGAGCTGATCCAAAAAGTGGAGACATCAAGATGTGAAAGAAAATGGTCTGTTCAAAGAGAAAGTAACTACAATCCCTCCAAGTCTAAGAAGACATTGAACAGTAGAAGTGGTGGTTTTGCTTCTATAATTGAATAAGCCCTAGATTTGTACTAAGGGTACCTGTCTCTGAATCCTAGTTCTATTTTCTTATCTGTAAAATGATGGATGATTCTGCAGAACAGCATCTGGTCTCAGAGCATTTTCTCTGTCTGTCCCCCATGCCTGCAATGCTCACCCTTCTCCTCTCTGACTACTGAACTTCCCATCTTCTTTAAATCCCAGCTAATATATTGCTTCCTACAGGAATCCTTCCTATGTATGTATTTATTTGTTTGCATGTTGTTTCCACCATTAGATTATAAGCTCTTAGAGGGCAGGGACTCTCTTTTGCTTCTTTTTGTATCCCCAGAATTTAGCTGAATGCCTGACACATATTAGGTGTTTAATAAATGTTTATTGAATTGAATTGAATATTCAAAGTCCTCTCCAGAATTAGGTACATCTAAATATACTTCCACCAATCCCATTCTCTGTCAGGCAGAAAGCATTTACTAATTTAGGGTTCTAGGGTTGGAAGACAAGTGGTTCATCAGATCTAAGGACTAGATAATAGCGTAGAAGGAGCAGACCTGAGACTATATGGGCCCAGCACATTTGATTCAATTCAACAAACCACAAGCATGTGTTTATTGGTTCAACGTGAAGTTTGATTAT
The DNA here is from genome assembly GCA_011680675.1 of Gymnobelideus leadbeateri. Lineage (NCBI taxonomy): Eukaryota > Metazoa > Chordata > Mammalia > Diprotodontia > Petauridae > Gymnobelideus > Gymnobelideus leadbeateri. Next base: position 220,688 of record WOXC01006577.1, on the reverse strand, counting down.
TATTTGTTGTTGTCATTTGACTCGTTGTGACCCCATGGACCAAAGTATGCCAGGGCCTTCTATTATCTACTATCTCTCAAAGTCTGTCCAAGTTCATTTTTATCGTTTCCATGACACTAGCTATCCATCTCATCCTCTGCCATCCCCTTTTCATTTTGCCTTCAAGCTTTCCCAACATCAGGGAAATGTTTTTCCAATGAGATTGTTTGTCTTCTCATTATGTTTAATGTGCTAGCCACATAGTTCAAATGCAAGATGGACGCTTGTCAAAAATACTATTTAATGAAGAACTCACATGGGGCAAGTGTTCAGAAGAAGCGATACAAGGACACTCTCAAGGTCTCTCTCAAGAACTTTGGAATTGACCATGTGACATGGGAGACAGTGGCAGAGGAGCACTCAGCATGGAGTGCCCTCATCAGAGAAGGTGCTGTGCTCTACAAACAAAGCAGAATTGAAGCAGCTCAAAGGAAACACAGATGGGAAAATTTTGCATATTCACGCCAAATATTCATATGGACTATTTGTGCCCAATCTGTGCTGGGGCATCCCAAGCTTGTAATGGTCCGATCAGTGATAGATGGACATAGTGAAATTTGACTCTAACATAGCAGTGTCATTTTGGTCCTTTGCAAGAACCAAAGAAACGATTATTCTTTTTTTATTTAATGTGCTACAGACTTTTGCGCAGATGGTTCAAAGGACAACAATTATTCTTGCAAAGGACAACAATCAACCAACTAACCAATGTGACTAAAGTATTTAAGCTTTAGGTTCAGTATTTAACTTTACAGTGAATAGATTTAATTACCCAATTTTGCTTTCTTTCTGGCCCTTAGCACAATGCTTGGCACAGAGTAGGTACTTAATAAATGTATATTGGTCGGTTATTGATGGACTGATTTCAACATTTATTGAAGTCACATTATTATAGTTATTGTGCATATTGCTTTTCTGATTCTTCTTATTTCACTCTATATCAGTTCATTTAAACTTTTCCATGTTTTTTTGATGTGTTCCTATTTGTCATTTTCTTGTGGTTTCATGGTGTGGTGTGTTGTGGGATTATCTCAAAGAATTCAGACTGAGATCACCTCCAATCCAAGTGAAAACATTTATTGAGGATCATGGTCTCTAGTGGATTGAGTTGCAAAGGAACTGGCAACTTCTTCTTTTTTTTTGTAGTTCGGATCAAACACCATGTCTCTTGATTTAGTATAATGCTTTTTCCAGTCCACATTACTTATTGATAACCACTGTAGGGCCTGGGAAATTGCAGCCTCAAGGCCACATGTAACCCTCTAGGTCCTTGACTGGGCTCTTTGGACTGAGTCCAAGCTTTACAGAACAAATCCTTTTATTAAGGGGATTTGATCTGTGGAGTTTGGATTCAGTCAAAGGGCCATACTTGAGGACCTAGAGCGTCACGTGTGGCCTCCAGGCCACAGATTCCCCACCCTTGCATTAGAATCAACAAAATAAAAAAGGGATTAGTTTATGTTTTTCACTTTATTGATTTATGCCATTATCTTAAAGTTGCCTCTCTATTGGTGTGACATGAGAAAATGTAGACATGAGAGAACAACATCCATAAGCCTCAATAACTAGATGACCCTGTGAGGTTATTTATGTGGGCATTTCCTCCAGTGGTCGAAATCACACTTATCCATGTTTTCAGCCAGTAGGACTCTTGTTTGTGTCCACCTAGACCACCCAACAATGCGGGGGTTGTTTTCTAGATCTTTTGATGTTGTGTGGATATAATTGGAACACACAGGCTGTCCACTGATTATCTCTTGCTATATGCTTATTTATTAATTTTGAGGACACCCAATTGATAGTTGATTCTTCTTGTTATTATTCTCTTCCTTTTCCTTCTCTTTCTTCTTCCTCCTTTATTCTTCTCCTTTCTCTTCCCCCTCCTCCTCCTTCCTCTTCCTTTTCTCCTTTGTGTTCTTTTTTTTCATCTCCTCCTCCTAGTTCTTGTTCTTGTCTTTGTCTTTAAACATTACTATTACTTCTCAGTGAAGTGTTTTACAAATATTATCTCATTTGATCCTCTCAACAATCATGAGGGGCAGGTGCTATCATTATCCTCATTGTATAGATGAGGGGCCTTGGGTAGACAAAGGCAAGGTGTCTTGACCAGGGTTAAGAAGCTAGTAAGTATCTGAGGCTACGTTTGAGCTCAGGTCTTCTTGACGCCAGATCAAGAACTCCATCCACTGTAACTAACACCTCACTGTATGAAAGGCAGCATCAGGAAAATCTGGTAAATCCTATCTCAGTCACCTAATAGCTGTGTGATCCTGGGAAGTCACTTAGCTTCTGTCTACCCCAGTTTCTTTAGCTATAAAATGAGGAGACTGATCTTATGACTCCCCCAAACAATAAAACACTCCATTGTAAAAAAATAAGTACAACCAAACAAAACAAATCAACATTTTGACCATGATTAAAAAGGCTGAATTCATGCACATCTGGCTTTTACTACTTTTTGACAATAAGTGAGAGGCATAGCTCAACAACAAGTTTTCTGAAGTCATGATTGGTTACTTCATCGATCAGTTTTGAATTATTTTAATAATATCAAGGAGACCACCATCTTTTCAGTCACCCAGGGTCACAACTTCGGTGTCATCTTTGACTGTTTTCTCTAGCTTGTTCCTAGTATCTAGTCAGCCCCAAAATTTCTTTATCTTTCTCTCTTGCATGTTTCCTCTTTGGTTCACTCACATAGCCATCATTTCAGGCCCTTAGGCCTGGACTACCATAGTAGCCTTCAAAAATAAGGGAAAAGAAAGGGAAGGAAATAAGCATTTATATAGCACCAACATGTCAGGTATTGTGCTAAGTGCTTTTTTTTTTTTTTTGAGGGCAACTGGGGTTAAGTAACTTGCCCAAGGTCACACGGCTAGGTTTTTGTTTGTGTGTGCCTTGTGTCTGAGGCCGGATCCGAACCCAGGTCCTTCTGACTCCAGGGCCAGCGCTCTAATTCACTGCGCCACCTAGCCGCCCCTGTGCTAAGTGCTTTAACAAGTATTGTTTCGTTTGATCCTCATGACCCTATATCTTCCCAACTTCATACCCAGAGATCTGTGGATCAGCTGCCTTTAGTCTTGACCTCTTTTCCCATTTTTCCTTACTCAAATTTTTCTCCATTCAGCTGTGGAAGTGATTTTCTTTTTTTTTTTTTCCAAATCAAATGCTTTATTAACTATTGGTTTACATCATTCATTTCTGCCAGATTTTGAATTATCAATTTTCTCCCTATATTTCCCCTACTGACCTCCCCAAAATAGTGGTCCCACAGAATATCCCCTCCTCCAAGCTACCCTCTCCCATAACTTCCCCCATACCCCCTTCGACTTTTCCAGTAGGGCATGGTGGATCTCTATGCCCCAGTGCCTGTATATCTTATTTCCCAATTAAATGTAAAATAGTATGAATAATAGTATATATATATATATATATATATATATATATATATATATATATATATATATATATATATATATATATATTTAAACATTTGGTTTTAAAACTTTGAATTCCAGATTAATTCCCTTCCTCCCTTGTCACCCACCATTACTGGGAAGATAAGCAATTCAATATAGGTTGTACAAATAAATATGTGTAGCTAATGCAAAATGTTACCATAGTAGGTATATTGTAGAAGACTGATTATATTTCCCCCCTACTCCCACCTCTCACTTGTTCTATTCTCTACTTTGGTCCTGTCCCTTTTCAAAAGTGGGTGCCTCCAACTTTCCTCCCCAGCCTGCCCTCCCTTCCATCATGCCCCCTCTCATCCCTTTTCCCCCTACTCTCCTGTAGAGTGAGATACCCTATTTAGTGTGTATGTCATTCCCTCCCTGAGCCAAATTCAATGAGAATAAGGTTGACCCATTTCCTTATGCCTTCCTGTTCTTCCCCTCCATTGTAATCATTTTCCCTTGCCTCTTCTGTATGAGATAGTTTACCTTATTCTGTCTCTTCCCATCTCCTCTCATTATATTCCTCTCCTCTTAATTTCACCTTTTAAGTATCATCCTTCCTATAAAATTGGTCCTGTGCTCTCTATCTATGTATACCTGTGAACATATATACATACATTCACATATGTATTCATATGCCCATATACCCTCCAATATAGACTACACACACACACACACACACACACACACACACACACACACACACACACATTTCTATTCCCTTCAACTGTTTTCATACCGAGGAAAGTTTTATCAGTTATAATAATCATTTTTCCATGTAGGAACGTAAATAATACAACTTTAATAAGTTCCTTATGATTTCTTTTCCCTGTTTACCTTCTCATGCTTCTCTTGCTTCTTGTATCTGAATGTCAAACTTTCTATTCAACTGTTTTTTTTTTTCTTCAAGAATACTTGAAAGTCCTCTATTCCACTGAAAGACCATATTTTCCCCTGAAACATGATACTCAGTTTTGCTGGGTAGGTGATTCTTGGTTTTAATCCCAGCTCCTTTGATCTCTGGAATATCATATTCCAGGCCCTTAAATCCCTCTTTTCCAAGTCAATGGGCACCTACTTTGCTTTGTATTCTTTACTTTTTGGTCCTTAAAATGTTTTAGTTTATTTCCTCTTTAATATGACATTCAGTTTTATTTTGTTGTATTTTTAATATTTACGTTGTTCTAGTCACTCTGATCACTGTTTTCCTCATTCTGATTACTTTATTCTGATTCAGTTCATATATGTCTTCTCATTATTCTCTGACATACAAATCATTTCTTACAGCACAATAACATTCCATTGTATTCCTTTATTTAACCATCCCCCTATCAGTAAACTCCAGTTTTGTTGTCAATTCTTTGGTATAACTAAAACTGCTTCGATGAACATTTTGACCTATTTGAAACATTTAATTCTATCTTTTTTGTTCCTGTACTTTTTGTCTTTCCTCCAGTTCTTAGGGTATATGCTTGGAAGAGGGAATCTCAGGGTCAAAGAGTATAGACAGTGCATTCACTGTTCTTGCATAATTTCTCTGTGGTCAGGCTTGCTCAGTAAAATCACATAGTTCAGAGCAATTTCATTGTGCTTTTCATTTATATACTTATAGCCATGTGTATGTTGTTTTCCTGACTTTGCTTACTTCAGTGTACGTATTTTTCCCAATTCATGGTTCTCCCCCCAATTCTTAATTAAATGAGGAAAAGAAGAGATAAGAAAAAATAAAGTAGATAATTCTATCTATATGAAACTAAAAAGCTTATGAGTAAATGAAATCAATGCAACTAGAACCAAAAAAGGAACCTATAGAAACAGGGGAAATTATTGCATTCAATGTCTCTGACAAATCTTTACCAAATCTTCCTCCTCATTCCTGAGTTGAGGTTACACACACATAGACACACACACACACACACACACACACACACACGTACACAAGCACACATGCACATGTACATGCACATGTCTTCAGAGAGTGACTATATAATTTTATGGAAATTATAATTACAAGGTATCATCATGTACTTTTATATAACAATTGTCATATCTCCATACAGAATTTCAAGCAGTGGAATATATAACACTAACATCATATTAGTGTTATGTTAGAATTATATTAGACTGTAAGCTCCATGAGGGCAGGAACTATATTTTTTGTTTGTATTCCCAGAACGTAGCACAATGCCTGACACATGGTGAGAATTTAATAAATCTTTGTTGATTTCAGGGACTTCAATAAAATCTTTGTCGATAGGTTTTGGTGAATCTTTTACTTATTAATTTTTTTAAGAGAAGGCTCTGGATAAAGGAGAAAGAAGGAATGTATCAAGAAATGAATGCCATGTAAAAAACAAAAATAGATTATTTTTTTTTAATTTCAAAAGAACAGATCAATTCTGAGATCAGTTCTTTCTTTGATATGAATTACTAGAATTACTAGGTGGCTAGAATAAGAAGATGTTGTAGATATAGCATACCTAGTTTTCAGCAACACAACTGGCAGTTGCTCCCAATAAATATCATCGAGAAGATTTGAGAGATATAAACTGTTTGATAGCACAGTTCAATGGATTTGGGATCTTAGTGACCATACTCAGAGTGCTGACTAATAGAACAATGTCTATTGGAGGTGAATTTCTATTAAACTCTCTGTTCTGTTCTAAATTTTTATCAATGACTTCAATAATGGAATTGATGGCATGGTTATGAAATTCATTGTTGTGGTTGTAGTGGTTGCTTTTGATAATGATGATGAATGGTGATGATAGCTAACAATTATCTTAATACACTGTATAATAAGGCAAACAGAGGTCAAGTGCCTTTCTTATTGTCACATAGCTTGTAAGTATCTAAAATGGGATTTGTACTAGTGTCTTCCTAACTCTGGAACTAAATCTCTATCTATGATTCACTTAAATGTCATAAATAATACAAAAATCAGAGTATATGCAACATATGGATAAAAAAGAAAAAGATCTAAGCAACTTAGAACAATGAACCAAATTGAATAGGGATAAATATAACATCCTGTACCAGAGTTCAAGAAATCAACTTCTAAGTATTGGATGGAAGGAGGTATTACTAGAAAACAATTTTTGTGGAAAAATTAAACCTGAGGTTTTTAGCTGACTTAGAACTCAGTGTAAGTCAATAGTGTAAAAAGCTACTTTTTGTCTAGTATTAGGTAGTTGATAGCTAGGTGGCACAGTGGATAGAGTGCTGGATATGGGGTCAGAAAGATGGATCTTCCTGAGTTCAAATCTGGCCTCAGACACTTAGTAGCTGTGTGACCCTGAGCAAAGCTCTTAACCTTGCTTGCCTCAGTTTCCTCATCTGTAAAATGAGTTGAAGAAGGAAATAGCAAACTGCTTCAATATCTCTGACAAGAAAACTCCAAATGGGGTCACAAAGAATCAGACACAACTGAACTCTGAGTGGTCAAGCCCTATACAGAAGACTATGTTCTGCACTACATTGTATATGGGGATATTAACAAACTGAAGTGAATGCTCTGGAAGAAGGTGATTGGAATGAAAAGAGGACCATGGTCAGTTTAAGAAATTGGGAATGTTTACTTTAGAGAACATAAGTCTGGGAGAAAAAATACATCATTACAAACTTTCTTTAATTATTTATAAAGTATAATTTTCAACAACAACAATAAAGGAATACCTTTTTTTTCCATCTTGGTCCCAGAAAGCAGAAGCATTTCATTGTGTTTATATAAATTTTTAAATAAATACTTTTTTAGAGATAGCTTTATATATTCTTTTCTATACCTCTCCAAGGTTTACACCACACTTTTCTCAAAATATTTACATAATGGAGGTGCAAGCATTAATATTCCAATTGCATATATGGAGAAATGAAATCCGAGAGGTTAAACAAATTGACAAAGGCCACAGAGGTTGTAAGTGTCAGAGTTAGAACTCAAATATAGTTTCAGTGATTCTTTTTCACAAAATTCCATTAATTGGACTGAGTATAAGTCAATAGCAGGGCACAGAAGCCAAACATGTTAGCATAATCTTAAGTGATCTGAATGGTGGCAGTAGAGTTTTTTAAAAGGCAAGAGGAAGGAAAGAAGAATACTTAAGCCAGTATTTCATGGACTAAAATCCTAAAATCCACTTTTACTCATATGTGAATCAACATGGGGGAGGGAGGAATGAAGAGGGAAGTCACTAGGATAGGGAAAGTAGAGGGAAGAGATGAGGGATATCCAGAATTGCCTTTTTACCCATTTTGGCCTTAAAAGAAGTGTGTGTGTGTGTGTGTGTGTGTGTGTGTGTGTGTGTGTGTGTGTGTGTGTGTTTCGATGTGAGATTTTCTCTTTCAATCTCTTTACCTACCTGGGAGGTGGAAGAGGAGAGGAGTGCTATGGGAGAACCAGGAAAGGTCATAGAGAAAAGGATGCTATAAGAGAAGTTAGATCTGAATCCCTCTAGGAAAGTCAAATTTTATTCCAATGGAGATGATTGTGTCTGACAATGACCCTTAAGATGGCTTCCTTTCTTGGAAAGGAAGAGAGGAGGCAGATACTAAGGAAAGAGATTTGACACTGAGATCAAAAGATTACAATTCAAATTTCACCTCTGAGGTTAACTCTCTATATGACTTTGGGCAAGTTGCTTCATCTTTTGGTATCTCAGTTTCCTTATCTATAAAAGTAGGGGGTTAGAAAATCTCTGTGTTCTTTCACATCTCCAAATCCATGATGCTAGGAGTCTTCAAACCTTCTCTAAGCAAAAGTTTTTCTTTCCATGACTTCATTCTGCTCCAGAAGAGTGTCATGACCCCTGAAGCTTTCCAGTAGAGAAGGTAAGGAAATGGAAGGGGGAGAAGCACTGGTCCAGAATTAGGAAGTACTGACTTTAGGATGGGCAGATTGGGAGTGAAATGGCATGAAAAGGAACTGATAAACTATGATAAATAATTTTGAACCCAGTGGCACAGGATATAGGACAATTTCCAGCATGCCAGACCATGCCCATTATGAATTTAAATTTTGAGGAGGGGAAGGACTCCTCAAAAGAAGATCCTTCAAAGGAATAACAATACATTCTTGCATTTCTGCACGCAGGAATGCACACAGATATGCAAGCATGCATGCTGGGAAAAAGGAGAAAAGCATGAAGATGAAGTAAAATGAATACCCCTTGGGGAAAGTATACCACAAATTCAGTTTGTGAAAAAAAATTAACAATGGAGTGAGCAGGGAAGGTTCTGAACTATATTCTTATTGGAGCAATGAAAGAAGAGAGAGGGAAGGAGGCAGGGAGGAAGGAAGAAAATAGAATAATTATAAAAATAAATTCAAGGATCTTGGGACAAGTAGGGTAATGGGATGGAGTCCTGGAGATCATACATAAAGAAACTGGTGAATAAAACAAATGAATGAATAAACCATTTATTTATTAAGCATTTGCTATGTACAAAGCACCATGCTAAGCTCTGTGGATGTAAATTCAATGGTGAGACAGTGCCTTCTCCCAAAGAGCTCACATTCTCCTGGGGGGACAACAATGGGAGAATTTCAGCTACAGATCCCATTGTCCTTGGGTGCAGCATTCCTCCCTCTTCTTTGATGTCATTTCCTCTGATAAAATCATATCATTTTCTGATGTTAAATCATTTGACACTGAGCTAGAAGCATTGTTATTCCAAAGGCTCTTGAGTTCAGGGCTTTGGACTGCCTCCATTAGTATTTTATTGGAGATGGTGGTCAAGGTAGTGGTGGTGGATCCACACTTTTGGCACATATGGTCTTCCATTGTCCCTTCAAAGTGCTTTGCTGCTTCAACTAAGCTGGCTTCTTGTCCAGAAACTCAGGGACCAAGACATGACATAAAAGAGGAAGGAAAAAATGGGGGGAGACAAATACAAAGGAAGGAGAATCTGCAGGAATATAGTGAACACTAAAGAACCTATAATTCAGAATAAATAGTCAAATCAAGCACTTATCAACCACTGAGTATATGTCAGCTTCCCTAATAAGTGCTAAAGATACCAAAAAAAGTGAAAATACAGTTCCTGTTCTCAAGCAGGGGGGGATGAGACACCATGTAAATAATTAGAAAGATATGAGCTATATTCAGAGTAGATAGAAAGTAATCCCAGAGGAGAAGGCATTACCATTAGGGGAACTGGGAAACAACTCCTGCAAAAAGGTGGTGTTTGAGTTGAGTTCTCAAGGAACCTGAGGACTCTAAAAGAGAAAGACAAAGTGAGGGTGGGTAGAGCATAACAGGTATGGAAGTCATCCATGGGTCAGCCACAGAACAAACATGGGAATTGGAGTGTCTTGTCATAGAAAAAGCAAATTGGCTAACATAGCTAGAATGCATAAAGAATATCATCTTAGAGTGTGAACAGAAGAAGCATTTGCTTCTGTTGCCCAAAACATGCTAGGGGACATTACTGAATACACTAATTTCCAGAGATAATCCATATGTTATTTATAAAGAAAAAACTATTAGGTCTATTGCTATCAGATGTAGGAAACTTATTTAGCTCCTCATATTAAAGAGATTTTATATATTTGCAAGTTGTTTTGAAATAGAAGGGAAAAGTGAGAAGAATTTTTAACTATTCACCTCTCCCCCCCAAAAAAAAAGTTATTCTGAATGAAAACAAAAAGTTTTTCAGGTTTTTAAAAACTGTTTTGTCCTATAAGTGAGACATATAATACAACATTTTTACTGCAGGCCAGAATGTAATTTCTAGGTCCATTTTAAAGTCATTATATTTCCTATATTATAGTGCTTATAAAGAACAAAGAGGAAAATTTTATAGCCAGCTCTAGAGCTAGAAAAGAAAGGAAAATTAAGCTGAATTTCCTTGAACTTGGAGATCACAAGTTTAAAGATTTAGAATTGGAAGAAATCCTACTAGACAGTTAGTTCAACCTCCACATTTTACAGAAGAGCAAACTAAGACCCAGACAAGTTCAGTGATCTTGGACAAGGTCACTCAAGTGCTAAGGTCAAAATAAACATTCAACTTTATTTCCTTTTAATCCATACCGACTTTGCAGCATTATGTCAAGATTGTACAGCTTGCTATGTTGATTAATGTGGGCTTTTTTTTTTTTTACTTCAAACATCCAGAATGCGGAATAGCCTGATTCTCTTTGGTTATGTTTATTTACTCTCATTTTTAAAAAAATCTATTCAGAAATGCAAGAACCTGAGTTTAAATCCTGCCTCAGACACTCATTAATGATATTAATACTAAATAGGAAAAAATTGAAGAGACAGGGAGAAATTTTAATAAAATAATCAATGAAAAATAGAAATTTGGGGCTATAAGACAAAATGGCAGCAATGTAGAAAAAAAAAACCATGAAAAAAATATCTAGGGAAATTTAACAAAAACTCTTTAATCAATAGAGGTGACAGAAAGAGAAAATAGAATGTAGAGGAATTCAAATGACCAGATTACCACAGCAAGGTAAAGAAAGAGTCAGAACACCATATTTCAAAAAATCATACCAAAAAACTTCCCTGAATTGTTAAGTGCAAGGGACAGCTCAAGATCATCTACTGGCCACCAAAAGGAAAGAATGCCAGATTCAACTAACATAAACACATTCCCATCAACCTCCAAAGTGTTGCTGGCAAAGACTATAAATAGATAAAGGGAAAAAATCACTTATCAAAGCACACCAATGTGAATCACATAGCTTTGTTCATCCAAAATGAAAAACAAATGGAAAAACTGGAACAATGTATCTAAAATCAAGAGAAATTGGACTTTATCCCAAGATTCAGTACCCAGATAAACTATGCATAATATTTTAAAGAATGAAATGCACATTTGAAACTCTACAACTCTTCCAACAATTTCTATAGGAGAAAGAAATACCTGATCTGGCCTTTGATATTCAAATCAAACCCACACAAGCAGAACTTCCAGATAGAGAAGGACAGGCCTGGCTAGGACTTTTAATATTCAAATTAACTATGAAATTCAACAAAGGCAGAGCCTGGATCAACTTTAAAAATGCTTGCTCTAAAAAGGAATTAAATGTAAATTTTACAGGGTTAGCAAAAACAACAGGAGGTTTGATCAAAAAGCTTAAGGGGCCTTGAGAGGGGACATCAAAATGATGGAAATGTTGGTATCATTGAATATTTCCCTGTTGGAATCACCACAGAACACCCAAATGATGTGGACTTTCATTCCATTTTCAAATGCCAAAGGTGGAGGCAGGGGGAGTAGATTAGAACTCAAATGAGTAACTACTAAATGTGGGAAGTAAATACAGAAAACAATTTCTTCACTTGCTAAGTGAAGGATTAGACTCTGACTTTATGTCTAAATATGTGTTGCTAAGATCAATAAAAGCCCATCCCTCTAGCAGACCTCAAGCAAAGGCAGAAATTTTTGTGTATTATTTAATAGAAGATATTGTCACATTCCTTTTACTTGCCTGTAGCATTTTTTAATTGTTTAAAGGCCTTACTATTGAAGATGCATATCCATATCTATAGATATATCTACATAACTCTCTCTCTCTCTCTCTCTCTCTCTCTCTCTCTCTCTCTCTCTCCATGGGATATAAAAATGTACTTAAGAGCCTTAAACATTCCTTAGATAAGAAACCAGAGGAAGAATCTCACCTTTCCCTGACTCCTTGGAAACACTTTAATCATCTTCCTCAGTCAGTTTATTTGTGGATCCTCTAAATGAAGTTTAATCTGTAAACTGACTTAGTTCACCTATAAAGTTTATTTGACAAAGTTTATTTCCTTAGGGGACATAAGAGGTTATGACTCTGTTTAACTAAGTTTGTTCAATTTTTATGACATTGAAGAAAGTATGGAATTTTTAACTTCAATGGCCTAAGAGGAATGTGCAAGATTGCAATATATAAAAGAATTATTTCTCTGTCATTCTGATGTAATTTTGTTTGTAAGAGGACTTAAGGGAGTCCTAATAGGTTTCAGATCTTCTCTGAGGACTGAACCTATACTAGAACATAATTATAAAACATAAGTTTTTACCTCTATATTTTTTTCATTGTGATAAATATATATTTGTCAGCAGTTACCCATCACATGAATTCAGAGAGGAGATATTTCTTTCATACCAATATTTACTATCTATTGTGTATATGGAGTTTAGGGGAGACTATTATCTCTGGTGTGAAGGCTTGCTGAGCCATTTTCAGGGCTGATCACTTGCCTTTGGTGTCAACTTGCCACCCAACTCTCAACTGTGGTTCCAAGAAATTATAGCATGTTCCATTGCCACAACTCAATAAAACCTTCCCAGCAGATGGGCTAAACCAGGTCGAGGGCAACCAACAGGCCTCAAACCTGTTAGTGACTTAGGGGGAGGTCTGCCTCAAGTATGTGAAGACTTCCCCTGTAGAATGGGCAAATGAGAACAATTTGCTCCAGAGGCCATGAGGGTGGCTGAAGCAAGCACTGTGGAATGTTTAAAGTTTGGTCAGACATGGAAGAAGCTGAGGTCATCCAATGCATTCGAGGCCATTGTCAGTTGTCCTGACATTTGTCTTCCCATTGAATTTAGATGACTCTGGAAGAGAGGGTAAGGCTGATGATTTTTGTAACTCTGCCTCATGTAAGTTCAATTCACCTGAATGTCAAGACTTCACTCTGTGTTGCCATTTACTATGGATATGCTATGTATCTATGTAAGGATGCATATATGTATATATGTGTGTAGGTAACTATCTAGTTCTTTCTTCCTTTCTCTCTTCCTTCCTTTCTCTCTTCCTTCCTTCCTTCCTGCCTGCAAAGTCTTGTAGATCTAAGCTCTTTGTGTGGCATATGAGACAACCTGTAAAGTTAATCACAGAAAGTGTGCTGACCAAAGACCTTAAGGCATAAACTTTGAAGTAGGGAAGAAAAATAAAACTTAAGAAGCAAAGAACCCTTCAAGTATAAAATCACAGAGATCAAGCCAGTTTGTCCACAGATATGTAACTATACATTAGTTTTTAAGTTACCACACAGGTCCTGAAAACATGGCCCCGGGGTGTTTGAATTAGCATAAATCTAGAAGGCAAAGGCCCTCATGTGTCACCTTTACTAGAGCCCTTTGGATGTGGATCATTTATCCTTACAGATATCATTAAATAAAGGTGGAACTAAAGACAGATAAATTTGTGAACTGCACTATTTCTGTGCAGAGGGTAATGCAATATTTCACTGTGGTACAGGTAACAAAAAATGAGAAAGATCAATCATTGCCACCTAAGTAAAAGCTAAGCAAATGGGCTGACTGTTGTGATAAAATAGGGGAGGGAGGGAGGGAACAAGCATTTTTAAATACCTGCTTTGTGCCAAGCCATGCTGTGAATACACGTACAAGTAATAATCATAAAAAGACAAATCCTTGCCCTCAAGGAGTTTATACTCTAATGGAGAGACAACACACAATAGGAAGCTGGAAAGCAAGAGTGGAAGATGAGGAGAGAAGATATTCAGGGAGGGGGCATGATGGAGAAGTCCAAATAAGTCCAAAAGCAGTGCAGACAGGTATGACCAAGAAGGAATTGTTTATTTAGACAGGAATATCCCTGTTATTTGTTCTAGAGTGCTGCTAAGAATCTCTTGCTGAAGATTGTAGTCAAGACACTGAGCATTAAGACAGGACATTCTGAAATGGAAAAGGTTGAATAAACATTTGCTAGTCTATGTTTGGAGTACCTGCTTTTCTTTCTTTTTCTGAAAGAGCAATAAAAATTACCTCTGACTTTGACTTTAAAGATCATGGCAGAGTCCACTCTTTACAGAAGAAGAGAATGCAATATAAGAAACGACGTAGATGAAGTCAGAAGTTCGATATAGGGAGAAACCTCAAAGTCACCTATCTAGTAGGGTGGTACCTGGCCAAATTTAGCAGAGACCACACATCTCACAGAGTCACATCTGAGACTATGTATCCATCAAAGAAACATCCAGGAGAGACCAGAAATGTGTCAATCCAGTAGAAATAGGGCAATGGCATTTCTCTGCATTGTTAGAGATGGGAGTTGCCTCTCCACATGTGTGCCTTGGCTACACATGCTCTCTATGTGTTTTCCTTTCATTGAGTATTCCCTGCATGTGTCCACTCTATCCACTGATGATATATATTTATGGGAAAATGTGCCTTCGTTTTATTATTACCTTTAATTTTCATTAATGTCTTTGCTTTTCACATTGTGTCCACATCCTCTGGAATAAATAATAAAATAATTATAAATTATATCTATAAATTTGTAATATATAAAATTACTAAATTATAAATTATTAAAAATAAAATAATAAAAATAAATAATTTATATTTAATTTAATAATTTTAATTATTAAAATTAAATGCCTGATCACGTATGTGTGTGTGTGAGAGAGAGAGAGAGAGAGAGAGAGAGAGAGAGAGGGAGAGCATTTGAGCTACAATTTTAATAAATGTGAGTACCCAGATTAATTCTAAATCTAGGGCAGTTTACTATAAACAATTCATGCTCATTGGGGTGCCCCTTGGTATGATGAAAAGAATCCTGCTCCTGGAGTCAGAATAACTGGGTTCAGGTCCTCTTACAACCTGTGTTGTCTTAGGCCAAGCATGTCAACTTCCCTCCATCAGTCTAAAAAAAAAAGATGTTGGACAAGATTTTTGAAGTCTCTTATACCACTGACATCTATAATTTTAAGTTCTCTTTCATCACATAACTTGTTTTCCTTACCCATTATCCCTCTATTCCACCCCCACTCCCCACCCCCACCCCCTACCATTGCCACTACATTCTTCATCATTAGGGAACTCATGCATCACATCCACCTCTTCATGAATGGTGAAAAGATTCAACCTCTCTATTAGCAACATTTGAACCCCCAGGCAATTACTCACAAGAAACAATGGGAGCACTGTTAATTGTGTTTTTTCTTGGTGGGGGGAAGAGGGGAATTTAACACAAGTTAGACCCCATGCAGGCTCAGTGAATTCTTACAAGATGATTGAATGACAATGATGCCATCTCAAAGACAGAAAAACTTGAAGCCATTTTGTTTCTAACCAAGTACTTTATTATTAAGGTTATCATTTGCCAGAAAGGTGGTGACAGAATCCTTGAAACACTTAAGTAAAAGAAATACACACATACACACACACACACACACATACAAGAAGGGAAAAAACAGAATGACAATTGAGAAGATAAATTGGGCTTGGGTTACTGGTAAGAGGCAGGTTTGGCCTGTTGCCTTCTAGAATATACAAAACCATTCCTCTAAGCAGGTTAATGTTTATCAAACATTTTCCTCACTATAGGAGAAGAAGGTGGTGCCAGTGTTATTATTCCCATTCTGTAGTTGACAAAAATAAGGCAGATCTTAATCAAGATCCCACCTGACAGTCATAGAGTACTATGAGTTTACAAAGTCCTTTTTTAAAAAAAATATTACAACAACTTTATAATTTGGGTAGAGTCAGCATCTTTGTTTTACAAAGAGGCAACATGATTTGCCCAGTCCAATAAGTTATGAAATGGCAAGACTTACATGCAACTCTTTGAATTCGGATCCCATGCTTTTCCCATCACACATCTTTGGTTCTCTAAGGAGACTAAAGTGCAGTCAAAAATTCATGAGTGACTCCTTCAGAGAGATTCCAAGACAAACCTGGATCTTCAATTCGAATTCCACAGACTCATAAGAAAATACAAGAAGTATTTATTGGAGAGATCAAAAAGGAAAGAACAATAAGAAGGCAGAGAGAGAAGGAAAACAAACATACCTTGACCTTCTAGAATCTATAAGGTCTCTTCCAGTCTTAACATTCTTTTTTTTTTTTAAAGCAATTGGGGTTAAGTAACTTGCCCAAGGTTACATGGCTAGGTTTTTTTGTTTGTGTGGATTGAGTGTCTGAGGCCTGCTCCGAACTCAGGTCCTTCTGATTCCAGGGCCGGCACTCTATTCACTGCGCCACCTAGCCGCCCCAGTCTTAACATTCTTTAATTCCTAAACTGCAATGGGAACTTGAGATAGTGACCCCATATATCTCTTCTTTATCTGACAAAACAACAAACCACAACATTAGATTTCTTTGTGATGATATTATACTTAGAGATACAACAGAACTATCTCCACATGCTAGTGCTACCTACCTATTCCAGGAAACCTCCTCTGAGCCCTATCATCTAGAAATAATTTCTTTCAGGTGGGGGAGGAGGGGGTATGGTAGAACCAAGATGGAGGCATAGAAGCAGGAAAACTCCATATGCCTCCTCCATAACCACCTCAAATACCTATAAAAATGACTCTAAACAAATTTTAGGGCTACAGAACCCACAAAATGACAGAGAGAAACAAACCTCCTTCTGAAGACAGCCTGGCACACTGACAGGAAGGGTCAATTATGGCATGCTGGGAGGCAAACACAGCCCTGCATGAGTCTGAGGTTTTAGCCTCAGGGTGGCCAGTACCAGCCCTAACTGGAGGGATTTCAGGAGAGTGGATCACCAGCAGCTGTGATGGTTTCCAGAATTATCAACCCCTAAATTCCAAAGACAAAGTGAGCAGTCAGTGTGGACTTTGTAGGAAGAGGGAGTCCAGCAGTGTAGTCCAGCCTCTGCCCGAGAGCAAGAAGCCATAGCACCACCATGTGGCTGCTTCAGAGCTCCTGGCCTGCAGATTGTAGGGGGATGGAGCAACCAGTCTGAGGGGTAATCACTCTTGCTTTAACCTGCTTGGATCTGGATTGCTGTCTAGGGTAGAAGTCCTGGGGTGCATGACCAGTGTACCAGAGCCAGTGGAGGCTTCTGAGAGGGTACCCAACTAATAGCTCCAGCAGCTGAGAAAACCCCAGAAATTTGGGACAAAGCTCTCCTCTCTGGAAGTAGAGTTCTATTCTGGCAAAAAGCTCAAAAGTCAAATAATTGAGTGGCAATATGAACAAGTAAAGGAAGCAAAGCAAGCACAGCAATATGACTTTGAATTCCTTTTTGGAGGACAAAAAGGATCAAAGCATGGAACAGGAGAAAGATATCAAAGTCAGAAGTCCTGTAGCAAAAGCTTCCAAGAAAAATATGAACTGGTTACAGGCCACAGAGGAGCTTAAGAAGGATTTTGAAAATCAAATAACAGAAGTGGAGGTAAAATTGGGAAGAGAAATAAGAATTATGCAAGAAAATTATAAAATGAGAGCTAACAACCTGACTAAAGAAAATAACACCTTAAAATAGACTAACTCAAATGGCAAAAGAGGCTCAACAAGCCAATGAGGAAAAGAATGCCTTAAAAAGCCAAATTTTCCAGATGGAAAAAGAATCTCAAAAGCTCACTGAGGAGATTCATTCCTGCAGAATTAGACTGGAGCAAATGGAAGCTAGTGACTTTATGAGAAATCAAGATACTATTAAACAGATCCAAACAAATGAAAAAAATAGAAGGCAATGTGAAATATCTCATTGGGGAAACTACTGACCTAGAAAATAGGTCAAGGAGAGATAATTTTAAAAAATATTGGACTACCTGAAAGCCATCATCAAAAAAAGAACCTAGAAATCATGCTCCAAGAAATTCTCAAGGAAAATTGCCCTGATATTTTAGAACTAGAGAGTAATATAGAGGTTGAAAGAATCCACCTCTTGAAAAAGAAACAAAAAAGAAAACTGTTAAAATGGAGGGGAAGAATAGGAAGGCAAAGGGGAATGAGTCAATCTTGCTCTCATTGAATTTGGCTTAGGAAGAGAATGACATGCACACTAAATAGCATATCTCATCCTATGGGAGAATAGGGGAAAGAGGATGAGAGGGGGGATGATGGAAGGGAGGGCAGATTAGGGGGGGAGGGAAGTTGGAAGCACCCACTTTTGAAAACGGCAGGGTCAAAGTAGAAAATAGAACAACTGGGGGTCAGTATAGGACAGAGGGAAATATAGTCAGTCTTTCACAATATATCCACTATGGAAATGTTTTGCGTAGCTATACATGTGCAACATATACTGAATTGCTTATCTTCCCAGTAAGGGTGAGTGACAAGGGAGGAAGGGAAAGAATCTGGAATTCAAAGTTTTAAAATCAAATGTTTAAAAATGTATATTATTATTTCTTTTTTACAGGCAACTGGGAAATAAGATATACAGGCAATTGTATATCTGACTTCAATGTCTTCCTCCTGTTCCATGTTTTCATCCTTTTTGTTCCCCAAAAAGGAATTCAAAGTCAGATTGCTGTGCTTGCTTTGCTTCCTTTACTTGGTCATATTGCCACTCAATGGGATATAGAGATCTGTTTTCCCCTACTGGAAAGTTGGAGGGGGTATGGGAGTGGATATAGGAGAGAGCATATTGGGGGAGAGGGTATTCACTGTTTTGCGGTGGTAGCTAAGGGAAAGATGGGGAGAAATTTTGTAACTCAAAATCTTGTGGAAATGAATGATGTAAACTGAAAATAAACATAAAATTCAATTTAAAAAAAGAAATAATTTCATCTTCTCTATTCTCTAAGTGCATGTACATATGCATGTACCATATTCCAATTCACATTAAATTTCATTTCCACAGAAGCAGTGCAATAGATTGCATATGATGTTGGACTTAGAGCAGGGGTATACTGGAGACAGTTTGAACCAACTCTGGCCGATTATTAAATTTTTAGTGTGAGCATCTGCTCCTTGGGATTTGGTAAATACTACAAATGGTTGTTGGCATCTAGGTGGAGCAATGGATAGAGTGCTGGGTCTGGAATCAAAAAGTCTCATCTTACTGAGTTCAAATCTGGACTCAAACTGTATGACCTTGGGCAAATCATTGGACTCTGTTTACCTTAGTTTTCTTATCTGCAAAATGAGCTGGAGAAAGAAATGGCAAACCACTCAAGTATCTTTGCCAAGAAAAACCTATATGGGTTCGAAAAGAATTGGACAGGGCTAAAAAAATTGAATAACAACAGTTGTAAAATATTTACCATCAAATCCCTGGCATCAAGTTAAGAAGACCCAAGTTCATATTCTACCTCTAGTACTTAGTTGTGAAATTTACTTAACCTCTAGGTACCCCAGGTGACTCTCTAGGACATATCCACTAAGCTACAGAAAAGTGTCACATTACATCCATAGAGAATGTTTGTACACTGAAGAAATCACCCATCTGTTTTTTCCTTGCATCCATAATTATACCCTGACCCCTCATCCCCTTCCTTAATTGTCTTATAAGTTTCTTGAGGCCACTGGCTCAGAAATTCAACAAGTGTTTATTAAGAATTATTATTAGCAGGGATTGTGCTAAACTCTGGGGATACAATGAAAGGCAAAATAAGTCCCTGCTTTCAGGAAGCTCACAGTCTAATGGGGGCAATAACAAGAAAATAACTGTGAACAAGATATATACAGGATTAGTTGGAGATAATCGATAGAGGGAAGGTATCAGCATTAAAAGATTTGGAAAGAATTTCCTGTAGAAGGCGACATTTTAGCTGGGACTTTAAGGAATCCTTTGAAACCTGGTGACAGAAAGATGAAAGAGAATTCAAGGTATGGGGAACATCCAGTGAAAATTCCTGGAGTCGGGGCGGAGCCAAGATGGCGGAGTAGAAACAGCATTTCCAATGTGCTCTGCCCCACACAAATTTCAAACAATGTGAAAGGGGACTCCAAAGAACTTCTGGAGCCACAGCACCCACAGAACAGCACAGAGAAGCTAACCTCCTGCTGAGGACAGCCCAGCAGCCCTGCAGGGAGTGGCCAGCGCAGCACTCTGAGAGCAGGCAGCACAGCGCGCCGGGAAACAACAGCGCAGCCTGAGAGCAGAGCCCAGGTCCGCGGTTTTAGCCCCAGGGCGGCCGGGCCTTCAGCCAGCTGGTGGAACCCCAGAACACCAGCAATTGTGGCAATTCCAGAATTATCAGCACAGATATGCCTAGGACAAAGTGAGAGGTTAGTGCCCTATGGACTTTGGGACCAGTATTTGGGGAACACGTGGCTTCCTCCCCTGGGGGCAAAAAGCTGTTGAAGAAACAGCTGCACAGAAGCCATTTTGCAGTGTCAGTAGTGGCTCTAGCTCCTGGTCTTTGAACTGTAGGAAGATCCAGCAATCAGTCTGGGGGTTAATCACTTTTGCTTTAAACTGCCTGGATCTGGATTGTGGTCTGGGGGGGAAGTTTGGGGTGGGTATCCAACTTGCCAGAGTGGGTGGAGGCTTTACAGAGGCCACCCAACTGGCGGAAGTTGTGAAGACCCCACGTTTGGGCGGAAGCTCCCTTGTCTGGTGGCAGAGTCTTACTGTGGCAACAAGCCCCAAAATCAAGTAATTGAGTGGCAATATGCCTAGGCAAATGAAACAAAATAAACAGAAAAGTTCAACATTGGACTCCTATTTTAGGGGCAAAGAGGCTCAAAGCATGGAGGAGGACTGTGAGGTCAGAACTCCTGCACCAAAAGCCCCAAATGAAAATACAAGCTGGCTACAGGCCATACAGGACCTTAAGAAGCAGATAAGAGAAGTGGGGGAAAATGTGGGAAGAGAAATGAAAAAGATGCAAGAAAAGTATGAAATGACAGTCAACAGCCTGACTGAGGAAAATAACACCTTAAAAAATAGACTAACTCAAATGGCAAAAGAGGCTCAGAAAGGCAATGAGGAGAAGAATGCCTTAAAAAGTCGAATTTGCCAGATGGAAAAAGAATCTTAAAAAGCTCACTGAGGAGATTCATTCCTTCAGAGTTAGACTGGAGCAAATGGAAGCTAGTGACTTTATGAGAAATCAAGATACTATTAAACAGATCCAAACAAATGAAAGAATAGAAGGCAATGTGAAATATCTCATGGGAAAAACCAATGAACTGGAAAATAGATCCAGGAGAGATAATTTAAAAATTATTGGACTACCTGAAAGCCATGATCAAAGAAAGAACCTAGAAATCATCCTCAAAGAAATTCTCAAGGAAAATTGCCCTGATGTTTTAGACCCAGAGGGCGAAATAGAGGTTGAAAGAATCCACTGATCACCTCCTGAAAAAGATCCCAAAAAGAAAACTCCCAGGAATATTATAGCCAGGTTCCAGAATCCCCAGATCAAGGAGAAAATACTACAAGCAGCCAGGAAGAAACAATTGCAATATTGTGGAAACACAATCAGAATGGCACAGGACCTGGCAGCTTCTACATTGAGGGATCGAAGGGCATGGAATATGATATTCCAGAGGGCAAAAGAGCTGGGAATGAACCCAAGGGTCACCTACCCAGCAAAACTGAGTACCTTGTTTCAGGGGAAAATATGGTCATTCAGTGGAATAGAGGACTTTCAAGCATTCTTGATGAAAAAACCAGAGTTGAATAGAAAATTTGACATTCAGATGCAAAAAGCAAGAGATGCTTGAGAAGGTAATCAAGGAAAAGAAATCAAAAGGAACTTATCAAGTTGGACTATTTACATTCCTACATGGAAAAACAATAACTGTGTTTGATGAAACCTTTCTCATTATGAAAATAATTGAAGAAGGGTACATGGCATATGTTCACAGATATACATGGATAGAGGGCACAGGTTGAATTTGATGGGAAGGGATGATTTTTTTTTTTGGAGGGCAAATGGGGTTGGGTGACCTGCCCAGGTTCACGTGGCTGGGTTTTTATTTGTGTGTTGGGTGTCTGGGGCCAGAACCGAGCTCTGGTCCTTCTGGCTCCAGGGCTGGCTGGCTCTCTGCTCGCTGCGCCACCTAGCCGCCCCAAGGAAGGGATGATTCTTAATGGGTGAAGTCAAGAGGTGAGAGAGGAAAGTGGCAAGAGGAGATGGAGAGAGACAGGGTAGGGCAAACTATCTCATGTAGAAGAGGCAAGGGGAAGTAGTTGCAGGGGAGGGGAAGAACAGGAAGGCAAAAAGGCAAAAGCATATTCTCAATGAAGTTGGCTCAAGGAGAGAATCACATACATACTAAATGGAATATCTTACCCTCCCTCACTCTCCTGAGTAGGGGAAAGGGGGATGAGAGGGGGGATGATGAAGGGGAGGGCATTCTGGGGAGAGGGGAGGTTAGAAGTACCCACTATCAAAGAGGGACAGGATCAAAATAGGGAATGGACCAGGTGGGAGGTGAGACAGGTGGGAGGGAAATATAAGCAGTCTTTTACAATATATCTACTATAGTAATGTTTTGCATAGATATACATGTACAACACATACTGAATTGCTTATCTTCTCAGAGGGAGTGGGTGACAAGGGAGAAAGGGAATAGATCTGAAAATCGAAGTTTTAAAATTAAATGTTTCATAAGATGTCCAGGCAGTGGGGCTCAGAAATTCACCTTGCCCTAATGGCAAAGTCGAAGGGGGTATGGGAGAAGATATGGGAGAGAGCAGATTGGATGAGGGGATATCTAGTGGGACTGCTATTCTGGGGTGGTGGGTAGGGAAAAAATGGGGGAAAAATGTAACTCATAATCTGGTGGAGAATGATGTAAACCAGAAGTTTAATAAAGCATTTGTTTAATAATAAAAAAAAAGAAAATTCCTGGAGTCATGAGATTCATGTCTTGTTCAAGGAACAATAAGAATACCCCTGTCTTTGGATTGAGAAGAACATAGAGGGTAGTAAGGCACAAGAAGACTGGGAAAATGGGTTAGGGTCAAGGTTATGAAAGATTTTAAATGGCAAACAGGATTTTGTATTTCATCCTGAAGGTGATTAGGAACCAGGGGAATATGACAAATAGGGAATAGCTAGCTTTCTAAAGATTATGAAAATCTATCCAGCAGTCTTTTCAGGTTTCCTACTATATACAACAATTTGATTTGAAATGGGCATCTCCACTGTCTAAAGGATGAAAATCTTTGGAAAAATGAGTTAGATTAAATCTCTGATTTCTTATTTGGTGGTTCCCCAACCTTGGACACAGACATCTTTATACAGAGAGAAAGGTATTTTAAAGGCATTATCCAGGAAACTGCTTTTGCTGATTTAGTAATATATATTAGCCCTAATCAAAGCCCTTTAGTATTCTCTCTGCCTTAGCCTTCAAGCAATTTAGCATCATGGTCTCATCAAGCATGATTCCCTAGCAGAAAACTAGCAAAAGAATGAAAACTTTTGGCAGACACAAGGGAAACATACTTGGAACTATCTAGGCTCTGTAGTTAATACTCTGTTATACCATCGTCCCTCCAGACTGCTCTCTTCATCCCCTACCTCCTATAAGGATCTCCATGGTATGTGGACTATGGTTAGGCCCAGCTTCTAAACACCGGAAGTGGAAATCCTGAGTTTCCTTCCCTGTGTGCTCTACTTTCAGTCAATTCTTTTGTGCACGTTGTACATGTTTGCACAATTCAGTTCTTGGGGACATATTGTTCCAGTGTGAGCTTCTTGAAGGTGACTGTGCTATTTTTACTTGCTATCCCTAGCACCTACCATAGTGCCTGGCACATAATAGGTATTTGATAAATGCTTGTTGGTTGATTGATTTTGTCAGTAGCGGAATTCTTTGTTTTCAGCTGCCTCCTTTGTGCCCCCAGAGGTCAGCTGTGCAGTGGATAGTGCCTGTAGTTAGGAAGACTTGACTGGAAATCCTGCCTCAGACACTTACTAATGTGATCCTAGGAACCTCTGTCTTCCTCAGTTTTCGCAACTATAAAATACTGATAATAGCACCTACTTCAAAGGGCTATTAAGAGGATCAAATGAGATAACATTTGTAGGTACTTCACACAGGGCCTAACACATAGTAGGAACTTAATAAATGCCTTTTCCTTTCTTCTTTGCAACAAAGCACAGATCATGTTTTTTAATCATCAAGGATTTATTTTCTTGCTCTCCCACTTTCTCACCATTAAAAAGAAAGAGGAAATTAAAATCCTTAGGACAAATATGCATAGCCAAGCAAGACAAATTATTTCTACATTGACCATGTCCAAAAATATATGTCTCAGACTGTACAGATAGTGAATGGTTCAAGCACATATAATTGTAAAAGTATACCTCACATTCATGCTTAGGACTAACCTATACAGATGACTTTCCACAAAAGAAAATTTTACCTGCCTTTCCATTAGAAAAAAAAAAAAAAACCACTGAGCAGACAGATATTTTAGTTCACACTAATCTGGGGAGCAAGTGGCTATATTTGCTGCAGACAGTGCTGCATGGT
Organism: Gymnobelideus leadbeateri; assembly: GCA_011680675.1. Taxonomy (NCBI): domain Eukaryota; kingdom Metazoa; phylum Chordata; class Mammalia; order Diprotodontia; family Petauridae; genus Gymnobelideus; species Gymnobelideus leadbeateri. The sequence goes on along the minus strand of WOXC01006577.1, from coordinate 196,092 downwards.
AATGATTTGCAAAGAAATCATTAATCTGCACTGCAGGCTGAATAGCTTTTTTTGCAGGATGGGGAGGGGATAAGTACTTTATTATTTGTCTAGTGTTTTTGTTTTTATCTCATCCTTTCAAATTGTGAAGGAGTACTATTTTCAGGGTCGCCTAGTGAACCAAGTTCAGCTGGGTCATTCTGAAAGCCCTTATTCAAATGTTTAGTTTCTGAAAGCAAGTCTTTGGACCCTGAGTACCAAGATTGCTTGAAGGCCCAAGGACACGTCACCATTATGGAGTCCACTTGTTTTTTGCAGCCCCTTACAGGACTGCTGGACACAGAAAATTTGGCTGGTCACCTAGAACTTATTAGTTTCTTTCCCATCCGAAGTACAGATCTGTCTTCCAAAACCACCATCCCACACAGTTAATGAATATTCTCTTTGTTAAGAACACATACACACACCCCATATTTATATTCTCAACTGGAGAAGAACAATATCTAGTAAGTAATTAATCTTTGCTGCAGTTCAAGGGCATGATTATTTACTTACAACCTTGGAATGCTGTAGTGCAAGATGGCTTTATTATCAGTACAGAGCACCCAGCAGGTGGTGATGGGGAGTAGGGAGGCAGACAGATTTTCATGGGGAAGAGGCATCTCCAAAACTGGGGAATTTCGCACTAACTGAAAAGTCCCATGGGTACCCTTTAGGAGCTCACTGCACTGAACACAAAGATATAATGTTCTGGGACAAAAAAATTTCTATACCTCCAATCTCCCCCTCTTCCTCCACCAGTACTGCCCACAATGAAACTGAAATCTTCCCTTTGAAAGAAGAATTTCTTGGGGCTATCTATAGTGAACTTCATTTAAGAAAGGAATATAGTTCAGATCTTAGGAACCTCATATGGGAAAATTCTGTTCTCTTTACCTTCCACAAAGCCAATATTTTTCAATTAGTTCAACTCTCAGCTGAGGGCAGGGAGGAAGAAACTGCTGGACTTTCTTCTCTGCTGTGGCACCAATTCACTATGTCACCTTGGCGAAGTCTCTTCCTTCTGTGGCCCTTAGTCTCCTCATCTAAATAATGAGAGAGTTAAACTAAAATATCTGTACAACTCAGCCCTGACAAGTTGAAGTTTTATAATTCCAAGGGCCCTTCCAGCACTGAAATTGTATCTACTATGATTCTAATATGCTTTCCGAAGCCTACAATTTTATTTCCTTTGACTATAAGATCCCTTATTTCCAACTCTCACAAGTCATTGTTTGTATGATTCCAAGATTTCTTCCATTTCTGAGACTCAGCAATTCTATGGTTTCAAGAGGGTCTTTATGAAGCTAGCTTTCCCATAGTATCAGAATCCATGCCAATTATGATGCTCCTAAGTCACCAGGGAGAACAACTGTCTTATGGAAGCCAGCTCTGCCATAAACTCTACAAATGGCTCTTATTTTTTATATTAATTTTTAAAATTTTTCTCTCCCTTCTCACCCCTCCCATTAGGAAAAAAATTCCACAAAAAATAAATAAGGAAAACACTTGTGAATAATATTCATAGTCAATTCCCACACTGGTCAAATCTGAAAAGATGTGTCTCATTCTGCCTCTCTTAGGTTCACATCACAACTATTAGTAACCAAATCCTGGACAAGTTACATCAACGTTCTGGAGGTCAATTTCCTTCTCCATAAAATGAGAGTGATGAGATTTACACCCACCCATTCACAGAGTTATTGTGAAGAAAGTGCTTTGGGAACTATAAGCCCTTTAATACATCAGTAGATCTATGATCATAATGAAGTAGAAATTCTCTATATCGATGCAAATCTCATCCTATAAGATTCATGTCCATGAAATGCTATAGATGCTCCAGAGAGGACCTACCTATCATGCCAGAGTCTTTCCTATATGTCTTAATATATTCTGTGGATTCCAGCAAAGAACTCAGGTTGTCTTTCTGGTATTCTTCCAGGACACACCTGACTTTCTTTTTGAATCACACAGTTCTTGGAGGATACATACTTTATGTCAGGTCATCATCAGAAATGTGCCACAACTTAGTTATGCGTCATGTGCCCCCAGCACCACTTTGTATTTCTTCATGGCCATTTGAGTCACTGTCAATTTTGACTTTTCAGAGATAACTGAGATTTTTATATGGTACCAACAGGGACATATTGATGCTAAAGTGATGAGTTTGTCTTTTAAAGGAACAGCTTGGTATCTTAAAAGGTATAATTTCCAAGTTGACATTTGCCTTTCTCTCTTCCTCCTCTTTTAGACTCAGAATGTTGTCCATCTGCACTACCCGTCCTAGATATATGTAGTAACTCAAAGAACTCTGTGTAGAATCTTCATTGAACCAACTGCATTTCCTAGTCTGAATACATGAGACATTTTTCATCCAATTAGTTTATCCTGTATGAATTGCTAAGTTGTGTGTGTGTGTTTGTGTGTGTGTGTGAGTGATCGTGAATCTCATTCAGGAAGTCTTGTAATGTCATAGAACTTCATGCAATTAACTCAATGCCATCCCCTAACAGGAACATCCACAGGGCTTTACCCTATAAAAGTACATTCTTACATTCACTGTGCAGTAAATTGTTCATGATGACAGCAAACAGCCTAAATTAGCATATGCCTTTCATGTTGCTAATAATCAGAGGATCATTGAATAAAGTTATTGATGTAGTTGTATTTAACAAAGACCCTGGAAACATATAAGCTAGGGGTTTATATGTATTTAACATAGAATAACTGTATGTTATTCTACTGAGTCAATTTTTGTTATAATCAACAAAAATAAAATGCCGTGACATTTCATGTTTTCTGCCTGTTTTAGTCAATGGTATGCCTATAAATACATGGTCTATGATGGAAAATCAAGCGGACAAAAGTTCACTTATTCTCACTCATCTTCATCAAGATACCCTCAATGCAAGTGCTAATAGGTAAAATTTATATACCACTTACTACGGGCCAGGCACTATGCTAAGCACTTAAACATATTATCTCATTTGATCCTCAAAATAGCCCTGGGAATTATAAACAGGTGTTGCTACTATCCCCACTGTAGGGCAGGAAACTGAGACAAACAAAAGTTAAGTGACTTGCCCACAGAGTTGCCTGTGCCATCACACCAGTCTCATTGAAATTATCGTTGATCATGTCTCATTCGAGTTTGCTGATCTGAAATCTGGGTTGTAAATGCAGCCTATTCTAGACTATGCTCTTCTCTATCAAATCTGAAAATGGTCTTCTATTTTCCTTTCAATGTTTCCACCATGTCTACTTAAGGTACCTGTTACCTTCATCTGTAAGGTGTAATATTTGCCCTACCTATTGTATGGAAGTGTAATAAGAAAATCATTTTATTAGCTTTAAAATATTAAAAAATTATTATTTGTATAACCTTAGGAAAAATCACTGCCCTTCACAAAGCTTCAATTTCCTCTTTTGTAAAATGCATGTAATAGTTTCTGCCTGTCCTCCCTCTCAGAGCTGCTGTAAGGGTACAATAATACATAGAAAACAATAGTTGTAAAAATTATTTTCGTAAACTGTAAAGTGGTCTGAACACATAAAGGATCTCACTGTCCTTTATCCATGGTCCTTCTACCTCTGGTATTTGGACTTATAAGTATCTACTATATATATAAAAAAAAACTTGAAACTTTGGGGATTATAATTTTTAGTTTAAGAACATTATGTTACTGCCATGTCGACTTTTGCTTATGAAAGGGAACACCAGCAAGAAAAAAAAAAAAAACGATATCCCTCGCTATCACTTACAGTTAAAGGGCATAAACATATTCTTGTCATGTCTCTGGCAAGGGAAAGCAGAATTATTGAAATCATAAGATTTGTAGCTGGAAGGGACTTTATAGAACATGTAGTTTACTGTTTCCACCCCCATTTTACAGATGAAGTCCAGCTATAGAAAGGACTTTGTCAAAGTCACACAGGTGAAGATTTGAAGACTGGTCCTTGAATTCCAAAGCCGATGCGTTGACCACAAGGCTATGCCACCTCTTTAACTGTGGACCAGGCCAATAAGAGACAGAAATCAAACCCTCAAAGAAGGTGTAAGTTAGAAAATCAAGAGAGGTCTGTGAGGTAAGACAATACATGATCTCATTAGGGGGAGTTTGTAGGGGTATTGAATGATTTATCAGGAGAGAGGTCGAAGATTATCTTTGGGGTGCCTTCCAACTGCATGAAGTGGCTATCTCCTAATTTCTCAGCCACTAATTTATTCCCTTTGGTCCATGTAATTCTTTCCTGAGTTCTAGCAAGATTTGGCAGCACTGAGTTTCTCTGTTCAGCAAGCTTTCAAGCCCTGAATTGTCAATAACCCAGGGGACTGAGAAATGAAAACCATAGAATGTCAATGCTGGTTGAACATAGACTGAGTGAGTGCAAACTTGCTTAGTTTATTATACTGGTCTGGCCCCAGATCAGAAAAGGCTGTTTCAATTCCCATGCAACCATGCGCCCAGTTTATCTATTGATAAGCCACTATCCTATCCTCTCAGCTCCCCACCCCCACCCACACTCTCATATGGGGTCCTTTCTGCCTCTATTTATGAGCCCAGTAAATAGCCAATAGTAGACACTGCTTGGAGAAAAAGGTGTATCGTTTGACTGCCCCGTGAATCAATTCCCAACCCTTATGACTCCCAGATCAAAATTTCCTTTCCTGGCCACATCTTCCCAAAATGTGTTTTCTCTTCTATTAGAATGTAAGTTCCTTTTGCTGAAGGCAAGGACTGTCACTTTTTTTGCATTTGTATTTCCAGCCTTTAGTACACTGTCTGGCACATAGTAATTACTTAGTAAATGCTTCACACATTCATTCATTCATAGAACATAGACTATTAGAGCTTGAAGGGATTATTTTGTCCAGAAATTTCCTCTCCACCCCAACCTCATTCCCCTCCCCTCCCCCCTCACACTCTCTTACCTCACTCCCCCATCCCCACCAGGGAAATTGAGTCACCTAGACTCGGTCTAAAAACCAAAGTATTTTAATGAATAAGAGTAATATCACTTCAACTCCTCCTTTATATGCTTTAGCAGGGAACTTGGTTACATGTGTTCAACTACCTTTTTGATCCTTCCCTGAGAATTTTTGCAGACCTGCGGTGATTTTAATTTATTAATAAACCCTCACATTTCTATGGTACTTGAAGGATTGTAGAACACTTTCCTAACCATAACAGCTTTGCAAGGACATACTGAGGACACTGAATTCAGCTGCAATAGATATTATGAAAACATTATCCCCATTTTTACATATAAAGACACTGAGGCTCATAATCACACACAATGTCAGTCATCAGAACTAGGCTTAAACCTCAGTGTCCTGGATCCAGTGTTCACAAAACACATTGTAAGAGATGACTGCATCTGTCAAAAACATGAAGAGACCAAGTTCCCAGGCTGTTGAAGCAATGTTTATTGTTATAAGCGCCATAGATACAACACTGTTGTCAATTAGCCTCTAATGGAGCGAGGAGAATTAAAAGAGAGCTGGGCCACTTTCAAGATCTCTGGTTTGGATAAAAGCCCATTATACTCCCATACTGTTCATCTTAAAAGCAAAGGCCACTGCATATTGGACTCTTTGTAATCCCCTTCCCATTGTTTGATTCTTCATGGGCCCTGTTAGCCTGTGTGAATGCAGATATTTCCGCCCGGGGACGACAAGCTTTTCAGTTCACCCAATACAAGGAATTTCAACAACTTCTCAGAATAACCCATGTTCTCACTCCCCACACTGTGAGGAAATCATGTTGGTTTCAGGACATTTTAAATTAACTCATTTATCCCCCAATCTACCTTTCCAGCTTTATTTCATTCGTGTACTCCTCAGGGATTTTAGTTCATAAGCGCAAAAAAGAGCTCACTTATTTTTGTATCCCCTTCCCCAAGAAACATGCAGTATTCTGCACTTAGTTAGCAAAAGGAGATAATAAATGTGTATCAAATTGATTCAAACTCTTTACAACCAGTTCATACACTAAAGGCCTTATGTCTCTGGCTCCAACCTCCCTTTCAGATTCCATCCCTTCATATACTCACCATTTCAATCAAGTTAGAATATGAATCATTCCTTGACCTTTTCCACCCTCTCCTTACTCTGTATATTCTCATAGTTTGCATCCCATGCCTCCCCTGCTAATGTCTGTCTAATAAAGCATTACTCTCCTTTCGTAGTCTAGTCTGAGTATTACCTCCAATCAACAGACAAATATTAAGTACTTACTATCTTCTGGGCATTTGTGCTACCAGGTTGGAAATACAAATACAAAGGATAGTTCCTGTCCTTAAGGAATGTACATTCTAGTAAAGGATACAACACATATATGGGGAGTAGTGGCGAAGAAAGGAAACTTTGGTCTAGGGCCAGGGGTGGAGATCCTGGGGCCTTAAGGTCACACGTGGCCCTCTGGGTCTTAAAGTATGGTCCTTCAATTGAATCCAAATGTCACAAAATCTGTTCTGGATTCATTCAAATGGCTGCACTTGAGGACATAGAGGGCCACATGTGACCCCAAGGCCCCAGGTTCCCCACCCCTGCAGACAATCAGAGGAATTGTGAGTGGAGCCACAGGTAATTGTGCCTCGGGATCTTTCTGGAAGCAAGAGTAACATTGATTTGGTTATGGTTCACAGAGCAAGAATAAGAGGTAGAAAGTGTGAGGAGTTGGGGGGGGGTGGAGGAAGAGAGCAGGGAGGGGTGTCACACAATGTCAATGCAGCTGGCACATTTCTCATCCTGGTTAGTACTGATAAATGGCTTCAGGAAGCTTTCTCAATGCCACCAACTAGAAACCATATCTCCTCCCTTAACTCTCATTATTTTCCTTGGATCTTTTCTCTGACCCCACTACATTCCCAAACCCACCCACTCTTAAACAAGCATTTTCTCTGTAATATTCCCAACAAATTGCAATTAGGGTTTTGGCTTGATGATCTCAAGGAGCAGGGAACCCACTACCTCCTAGGGGAGCTCATTCTCATTTCACTTTTGGATGGCTTTCATTTTTAGGAGCTTCTTCCACATATCGAGGATAAGTCAAGCCTCTTAATTTTTGCACAATATTCTGTGCTAAACTCCAGTCTTACAACACCAACTATCTGCTGAATGCCTAATTGTCATCTCAAAATAAAGACATCTGAACTGAACTTATTGTAATTGTTCCCCTTAAACCCTTGTCTCTTCAACTTTTCTACATCTAGCAAGACCACCACTAACTTGCCAGTCAATTCGATTCATGACCTTGGCTCTTAACCTTGAGTCATAACCTGACTCTTTTTTCTAACTCAGCCCTCCTTATCTAATCACATGCCATGACCTCTCACTTCTAGCTACAAACCAACTCCTTCATCCATCTTCTCACTCATATGGCCATAATCCTGGTTCTGGGCTTCCTCACAGTAATCCAACACACAATAGCCAAAGTGATATTCCTGATGCACAGATATTATGTTACTCAAAAACCTCAATGACTCACTATTATCTCTAGGTTAATATACAAATTCTGAACAGTCTGGTTGAAATCTATTTCTCCAACCTTATTGAAAAGGATTCCTCAGTACATTATGTCTTGACTCAACATCCAACTATCCATCAACTATCCAACTATTCAACTTTCCATGAAAAGTCTACTATTATCTGTTTTCCAAACTGGGCATCCCATCCCTATATCTTTGAAAAGATTGTCCTTTCCTAGAGTTCAGTCACAGCTCATCTGTCTTTCAAAATCATGCCCTCCCTTCAGGGTTCAATTCAGTTAACACTTCTTTTAAGTCTTCCCTGATTCCCACCATGGTCCTTGAGGAACATGCATTCTAGTGAAAGATACAACACATATATGGGGAATGGTGGACCAGAAAGAAAACTTTTGTCTAGGGCCAGGGGTGGGGAACCTTCCCTTTTCAAATTATGATGTTCTCATTCATCTGTGTATATACGATATCCTCTTCCTTCACCCTAGTGGAAAGGTTCTTGGTGTTTGCCTTTGCAACTCCAGCATCTGGCACAGTGCTATAATCCTGGTGGAGAGAGCCCCTCATATTCTGCATTTTGGCAGCTCTGTAGGCACCCATTTTTTTCTAGGGGGAAGGGGGACAGGAGGACTTGATTTTATTTTCTCTTTCATTTTCTTTATTGCCTTTGGTTGGCGGGAAGACCTTTGCAAGCACCAAGATAAGCAATTACTTAATGAGAATTTTTTAATGATAAATGCTTGTTAAAATTGTGTAATTATTAATTTGGAAGTAAATATAATACTCAGTGCCCCAGCTATGGTAGCCCTTTATTCTTGTAGAAGAAAGTTATCTTCCAGATTGTTTGTGCCACATGGACTTTGGCAAAAGTACCCTGTTTGATTTGCTGGGGAGAGAAAAATATTTAAGAGGGTGGGGAAAGGGAAGGGTATAAAGATAATGATAAGGAGTCTGCAACTGCTTTAATAAGTTTGAACACCTTTTTGTCAGTTGTCAGGGAGCAATATAATTGACTGAGCAAACTAATTATATGAGTTCCTAAGGTCTTTAAGTAGCTAAGCTCTTTACAGCAGAAGGAAGTCAAAGTGTGAAGCAGCTATAGAGTGAAACCCCTGTGGGAGGGAAAAGGAGGGGAAAAGGGAATTTCTTTCATTTCCCATCAATCACAGCCCCTAGCAATGCATTTACTCACTCATAAGGAGATACCCCAAACAGGAGATGAAGAATCAGTCTGAGAGAATTGGAGACTCAGGTAGAAGATCAGAAGCATGCTTTAGACAGACAAATATAGAGAAGTCATGGAAAAGAGGGAGTAATTTTACATGGAATATGATCCCTGGCAGCAGAGAAGAGATTTGGTATGGGCTCAAGAGAGAGTCAGACATGGCATTTAATAATTATATCACAGAAGACTAGGAAGAGAAAAAAACTTTCAGACCCAGTAGTTCCAGAATCTCAAATTGCCTTGGCACATATGTTCTGTAATAGGAACCTCACTACCCCTGTATTCTAAGTTGGTGCCCTTTCTTTCAACAGATGTGTATATTTCTAGTAGAGTGTATCACAAGTTCTATGTGTGTGTTTGTTTGTTTGTGGGGGGGAGGTATTTTGTGGCTTCTGTTTTTACTATACTTTCTTTGTAAATGCCTTTGTTAAGACATATTTGTGTCTACTAGCTGACCATTAGTGGGAAGCATACAGGTGGAGGCTTGTGACCACAGTATTAGGAGTGTAGACCTACAGGGATACCCCTAGAAACAGTGATGGTAGAAATCATCCTCTGTGGACTCAAGCTAAGAGGGGAAGCTGGTGGGGTAAACTGGTACATACTGTAAAATAGCTTTACATTACTTTTATATACACAATCAGTGCTTTTTAAAAAATACTTTATTAATATATTTTGTTTTATATCACCTGTTTCCCACTTTATTCTTCCTCCCATTCGCCACCCAGAGATCTATTCTTTATTTAAAAAAAAAGTAAATGGGCAGCTAGGTGGCACAGGGAATAGAGCATCAGCCCTGGAGTCAAGAGGACATGAGTTCAAATCCGGCCTCAGACACTTAACACAAAAACTAGCTGTATGATCTTGGGCAAGTCACCTAACCCCAACTGCCCTGACTTTCCCCCCTCCAAAAAGAAAAAAAAAACATTGAAAATCTCTGAATCTCTTTGTCTCTCTGTCTCTGTCTCTGTCCCTGTCTCTCTCTCTCTCTCTTTCTCTGTGTGTCTCTCTGTTTCTCTCTCTTTCTGTATGTATGTGTGTGTGTGTGTGTGCATAAAACGTTCCATATTCATGGTTCTGTGCCTTTTCAAATATTTGGATCTTACAGAAATAGTGAGTTTTCAATAAAGAATTATATTTCAGGGGGGCGGCTAGGTAGCGCAGTGAATAGAGCACCGGCCCTGGAGTCAGAAGGATCTGAGTTTGGATCCGGCCTCAGACACTTAACACACACAAACAAAAACCTAGCGGTGTAACCTTGGGCAAGTTACTTAACCCCAATTGCCCTCCAAAAAGAAAAAAAAAGAATTATTTTTCATCTACAGGAAAGTAACCTGTATGAATTTATGGAGACACAAAAATGAAGGATGAAATTGGGGACCAATTAGCAATATGAAATAGTAGGAGGTATTGGTTTTGTAATCAGAGGATAAATGTTTAAATCCATGCTCTCCTTAGTCAAGTTACTTTGTTTCTCTGGGCCTCAATCTCACCATTTATAAATCAAAGAACTTTTCGATGCTCTCTTAGGTCCCTTCCTACACTAAATACTATGGTCTTTATAACTCTATTTAGCAAGAACATAAACTGCATTGAAGAAAATAGTCTGAATAAGACTCAAAAATAAGACTGGAAAAAAAATAAAACTCTGACAGGCCTTTGATGTCAAAATAAGGACTTTCTATTTTATCCTTTAGCCAATGGGGAGCCATTAAAATAGTGACATGGTTAGGTCTCCATATTAGGAAGATCATGTTGGTCAAGGAGAAGATGCTAGAAGCAAGGAAAAAAGTTAAGAGGTTTTTACAATAGTCCAAGAGAAAAGTGATGTGAAGGCCTAAAGGAGAATGGTTACCATGGGAACTGAGAGGAGGCAGAAATGACAGGACTGGCCAGTTGACTGATTGTGGAGAAGTGAAGAAAAGGACATAGTAAAAGTAGATTCCAAAGTATTGGCCCTAGATGACTGGGAAAATGTTGGTGCCATCAATAAAAACTGGGAAGTTAGAGCAAGAACAAATTTATCTGAGAAGATAATGAATCTGACAATCATAGGATCCCAGAATTTTAGAGTTGTAAAGGACCTAATCTTGTTTAACCTATACCTAATAAGAATAATATGCATCTCTATAGTAGTTATATCTTTATAATATCATCACTAATTGGTCATCTGCTATTGTTGTTTAGTTGTTTTCAGTCATGTTCAACTCTTTATGACCCCATTTGGGGTTTTCTTGGCAAAGACACTGGAGTAATTTGCCACTTCCTTCTCTAGCTCATTCCACAGATGAGAAACTGAAGGGAAAAGTGTTAAATGACTTGCTCAGGGTCACCTAGTTAGTAAGTGCCTAAGGCCAGATTTGAACTCAGGAAGATTTGAACTCCCTGACCGTAGGCCGGGCATTTTATCTATTGTACCTCCTAGATGCCTAACTGGTCATCTGGTTGGTTGGTTGTTTGGGGTCTTTCATTCTCACAGAGGACCAAAATGACATCAGTGTGTCAGAATCAAAGTACAGTGGGTCCAGCTGTAACTGATCAGACCAATAAGAGTGCCAAAGGCTCTACCAGAAGTCGGGCACAAATAGTCTACATGAACATTTAGAGTGGAGATGTCTCTAAATCTCATATTTCTTTCACATTACCGACATTCTCTGCTTGAAGACCTTCAGTGAGAGGATTCCAGTTATTCCTAAACATCCCATTTTACTTTTCTCTAGCTTTAGTTGTTAAATTTTCCTTATAACAAATCGAAATTTTCCTCAAATGTAACTTCTACTTATTGCTCCTAGTTCTGCCCTCTAAAGCCAAGTAGAATACGTTAGCGTCCCAAAGTCCTTTCTAATAGCAACTCTGACACCTTTTCCAATTCTGAGATTTTGTAGGAACCAACACATCATGGGAAAATCTAAGGAGAAAATTAGAGTATTTTTTAAATAGAGAAATAAGAAAGAAAAAGCCCTTCACAAATAATCCCAGGCAGGGGAGTAGAGGTGAGAGCAAAGGAACAGGTGGTCTTGACAAGCAGATAAAGGGTGCCTTGACCCTAGAAAAGGAAGCAGTCCAACCCTCACTCCAGACTGAGTGGATATAAAAGCATCCTCACCACAACTATAGGACGTGGAATGATGAAAAAAAGTGATGTGGGCTTGGGGGGAGGTAGGAGATGGTGGCCTATGGGTCATAATCATGCAAAAAGAGGACTGAGAAGCAAGGTCTGAGGACACCAACTCATACTTGGACCATGGAGGCTAAAAGAAAGTTTCCTACTAGGGAGGAAGCAACCTATCTCCCCTTATGTCTGTGCCCTGAGGCCTTAGGCTAGCCATACTTCTGGAATGACTATCTAATGGTAAAATTGCAAATTGCCCAATTTAGCTATTAATACATTTCTAAACAGCACAGGTGACTTATTTACTTCGCAAATTGTGAGCACAGGCTATCTCTTAAAAGGGAAAATCAGGGAGGCCAAAGGAAAGAAAGATCTGAAAATCCATCCTGGGATAGATTTAAATTTAAATATAAAACAAATATTTTTAAGACAAAGAGGTCATTTGTGGGGAAATAGGGATGGTTGGTACAGACCATCAGGACATGGTCATCTCTCATCTGAGCCCCCAGTTCAAACTGCTTGTTGAAACTTCCTCCTAAGTGCCCTAATAGCACTTTGAAATCCATACACCTAAAGTAGGATTTTAGGTAAAGTGAAAAAGTGTCCTTTGTGCAATTATCTGAAAATGATAGATTTTGACCCCATTGACAAAGACTCATCAGTCTTTGCTTTACAAATATGGTAGCTAGGAGGCAATGTTGCACTGTAGAAAGGGTGAGACACTGGGAATTAAGAGACCTGGCTTTTGCTTATCTGCTGTGTGACTCTTGACAAGTCACATCTTCCCTCTGAGCATCAATTACTTCTTTGGTCAAACTAGTATAAATAATACCTTCCCTGACACCACCCCTCCAGGTTGGCTATAAGCATCAAATGAGAAAAGGTCAGTGAGGGCACCTTTGAGTTAAAGGTTGTAAGCAACCAGAAGCAATTACCCAATAGAGGAATGGTCCAAGGATGGGAGCAAACAGTCCTCAAAAGAAGAATTACAAACCATTGACAGCTATATGAAAGGAGACTCCAAAACACAAAAAATAAGAGATATGCACATCAAAACAACGCTAAGGTTTCATCTCACACCCATCAAATTGTCAAAGGTGACAAAAGTTGGAAATGATTATTGTTGTAGGGGTTGTGGGAAAACAGGCACATTAATGCATTTTTGGTGGAGTTTGGATTTAGTAAAACCATTTTGGGAAGGAATTTGGAATTATGTGAATAAAAGAGCTCAAATATCCATACCCTTTGACCCAGAGGTGCTACTGCTAGGTGTAAACCTCAAGGAGATCACTGATAAAAAGAGAGGCTCCATATGCCCAAAAATATTTGTACCATTTTGTGTGTGTGTATGTGTGTGTTTGTGTGTGGCAGCAAAAAACTGTAAAAAAAAATAGAGAGGGCTATTGATTGAGGAATAACTAAACAAATTGTGGTACATGAATATAACAAATGAGGAAAAGACAGGGGAGAAGGGACTTTGGATTAATTGTTATCAAAATCAATTATTACCACATTTTAAAAAGAAAAAAAAAACTTTGTCTATTCCCTTATTTTATAGATGAATAAACAGAAGCCCAGAGGAAGAAACGACTTACTCATGGTCACACAGTTAGTAAGTGATAAACTCAGGATTGTCAGATATAATGGGAAGGAGTGGAAAAAGTTTTTATTAAGTTCTAAACAGTACCAAACACTGTACTAAACATTGGAGATACAAATAAAAAAAATCAAGGCAATCCTTAATCTGAAGGCACACATCTAATGGGAGGGAGACAGCACACAAAGGAAGACTTCATGTTTATATTCAGTTCAAGGCAGACAGAAAAGCTAGAGGATACTTGGATTTAGTAGGGAAAGTATCTGGGCAGATGGGAAAACCACCACCAATCTCCTCCAGAGACATCGAGTTTGATAAAATCTCCCAATAATCAATTAATTCAGAAGTATTTCTTAAATGCCTACTCTGTACCATGTACAATGATAGAGCTGCTGATGCCAAGCAGAAATGAAACATTCCCTATTCTTAAGGGCTTTAATGTTTAAAAAGATTTGAAGGACATAGTTTCTGTATAATTTAATCATTTTTTTAATAAGACCAGTACGCTATTAAGAAAAGGACAGTCATTCCGCCTTCCCTCTTAGAACAAAGAAAACGATGGCAGTGGGCTCATGTTTATATACCCTTCCAAGAGTAGGTTCCTGAGGGATGGCAAGCAACCCTGATTAAATAACACACTGAGATGTGGGCTCTATTAAAATGAGGGGCTAACCTTGGGCAAGTTACTTAACCCCAATAGCCCTCCAAAAAGCAAAAAAATAAAATAAATAAAATAAAATGAGGGGCTGAGAGTGACATCAGGTCACCTCTGGACAGACTATCTCTATACTCAGATCACCTCCAGCTTTGAACAATCTACTCAAAGAACATATGCCCTACCTAAGTCAAACATAATGACTACTCCACCTCCCCCAACAAGGCAGGGTCTTGAACAAGAAAGTTAATCCAATCTCATTATCAGGAATGTCCTTTAAGAGACAGATTTTTTTTAATTGGGACTTTAAAAAGAGGGGAGAACTCTGGATCTCCCCAAATTATTGGTTATTAATAATCATTTCTGTCAGGGGCTTACATTTTATGGATGGAACATGAATGCACATGTGTATATACAACAACAACAACAACAAAATACAAAGCACTAGCAACTGAAAGGATCAAGAAAAGCCTCGTATATGAGATGGTACTTGAGCTAAGTAAGTTTTGAAGGAAATGAGGGATTCTAAGAATAAGAGCTGGTGAGTGTATGGCAGGCATGGGAGATAGCCTTGCAAAAATATTTTGCTGAGATCAAAGATGGAATGTTGAGAGTGAGGAACAGTCAGAAGGCCAATTTGGCCAAACCATAGATAATTGACAGGAACTAATGTGTAATGAACTTATAAGGTAACTTGGATCCAGGTTCTAAAGAATTTTAAATTAGAGAAATGTTTGCATTTGATCCTAGAGGCAATAGGGTGATGAATGAGTGTCTGAACCAGAGTGGTGGCTATGTCACTGGTAAAAACAGGACAAAATCACAAGGTGCTGTATTCTTAGACTCTGAAAGAATTGTCAAGTTAATGAATATGTGTGAAGAGGAAGAATAAGGATTAAAGGATGACTCTGGTTGACAAACCTGCATGACTGGAAAGATGGTAGCTCCCTTGGCAGAAGGAAGTTAGTAAGATAAGTGGGTTTGAGGGAAATATTAGTTCTGTTGGACTTGATAAGTTGGGAAGTGAATAGTTCAGTACTGCTGTATAACATATACTTGGAAATGTCAAATTAGAATTCAGGAAAGAGAAGAGGACTGGTGTAAAGATCTAAGAGACATCCTCATAGAGATAATAATCGAACACATAAAAGATAATGAGGTCACCAAGTAATAGAATGTAGAAAGAAGAGTAGAGGACCCTGATAGTGCCATTTATATACATATATATATATATATATATATATATATACATATATATATGTGTGTGTGTGTGTGTGTGTATATATATATATGTGTGTGTGTGTGTGCGTGTGCGTGTGTGTTTTTGTGTGTATATTATTAGTACGTGTGATATGTTTGATGAATGAGTAAAGAAGACTGAGAAAGACAGGTTGGAGCAAAAGTGTCTTAAAAAATCTAAGGAGGCCAGAATATCCCTGAGGAGAGGGTAACCAACAATGTTAAATGCTAGAGTGAGGTCAAGAAGGGTGAGGATTGTGAAAAGGCTATAAAATTGGGCAGTTAAGAGATCTTGGCCCCTTTGGAAAAAGCAATTTCAGTTGAGTGATGAGGTGTGAAGTTAGACTAAAAAAAAAAGAATGAGAAGTGACTGAGAAGAGAGGAATTTAAGACAAGTGTACACAGCTTTTGCTAGAAAAACAACACTGATGTTATACTGTCTTTTCCTGGAAAACAACTATTCATTTCTGACATTCATCAAACTCTATATGGTCAGCTATCCTGCCAATTAAACAAACAAAAAAAAAAATACATGGCATTTGTTCAAGAGATGGGCCTTGGATGGAGAAGAGAGGGGATCAAGGGAGAGAGATGATTTCATCTCTAAAATGGATATAATTGCTTCCAACAGCTGCTGCTTAGGATCGGTGGTAGCTTTTGCCAGTTTTCAGTGGAGAGATGCTAAGATATTTGTATGTGGTCAGAACAAAACTTTCTCAATTAACCTGAACTAGGGACCATTCTTTCCCATATAGGGAAATAGCTGTCATAAACTACCTATAAGAGAAGACTAAGGAAGCTGCCAGGAAGAACAGAAAAAAAATCTTTTGAGGAATTTTAAAGTAGAGAAATGTGGATTAAAAATATCAGAAGAGATATTAGGCTGGTCTAAGGCCCATCCAACACCTATTTCATCCTATGATCTCGGTCAAATTATTTCCACTCTTTGGACCTTAGTTTTCTGACCTGTAAAATGTGAACAACACTAAATGCCTACTATATAAAGAATATTATTAAAAAATATAACCAAGTTTAGACATGATACAGGCTCTATTCTCATGCATAGATCTAATAGTACAATAGAAATAAACAGAAAAATAAACAATAATAGTTTTTAAACTTTGAAGAGTTCATTAGTAATCATCTAGAAAATAAAGTATTGATCATAAAGATTTACTGTGACTTTTTCAAGGAGTGAAGCTAAATATGACCAAAAAAAGGAAGATGATGGATATTGGAGGGGATGTGGGAAAAGTAGGACACTAAGACACTGTTGATCGAGTTGTGAACTGATCTACCCATTCTGAAGAACAATTTGGAACAGTACCCAAAGGGCTATAAAACTGTGCATACCCTTTGATATAGTAATAGCACTGCTAGGACTATATCCCAACAATATTTTTAAAACGGAAAAGAACCTATATGTACAAAAATATTTATAACAGTTCTTTTTGTGGTGGCTAAGAACTAGAAAGCAAAAGGATGTCCATCAATTGGAGAATGATAAAACAAGTTATGGTGTCTGATTGTGGTAGAATATCATTGTGCCATAGGAAATGACAAGCAAGATGATTTCAGAAAAACCTGGAAAGACTAATATGAACTGATGCAAAATGAAGTGAAAACAATCAGGAAAATGTTGTGTGCAGTAATAGTAATATTGTATGATGAAGAACTATGAATAACTTAGCTATTCTCAACAATACAACGATTCAAGAAAATTACAAAGAACTAACAATGAAGTATAGCATCTGCCTCCAGAGAAAGAACTGATATTGTCTGAATACAGACTGAAGCACGCTATTTTTCATTTTCTTTCTTTTTTCTTTTATTTGAATCTTCTTGTACAAAATGACAAAGGAAATAAAATGTCTTATATTTTTGCACATGTATAACCTGTATAATTGTTTACCATCTTTGGGAGTGGGGGGAAGGCAGAATAGAATTCAGAACTCAAAACTTTTTTTTTTTAATGTTAAAAATTGTTTTAAGATGTAATTGGTGTGGGGTGGCTAGGTGGCGCAGTGAGTAAGAGCGCTGGCCTCGGAGTTGGGATGACCCAAGATCGAATCTGGCCTCAGAAAATGAGCACCCACACACAAATAATGACTAGCCGTGAAACCTTGAGCAAGTTACTTAACCCCAGTTGCTTAAAAAAAATGTAATTGGTGAAAATAAAATATATTTAAAATTAAGTTTAAAAGTATGTAATAAATTTGACACAAAAATTTAAAAAGAAGTAGAATTAGTACATTCTCATTCCCTTTTTTTGTGGAGGACAGGGTTACTAGACAAGTAGTTGAAAGAGATACTAGACATATTATTTACCTGGGTTTTTCTCAAAGTACTTGACAAAGTCTCTAATGCAATGCTTGTGGACAAGATGGAGAAATGTGGGTTAGATGATATATAAATTCCAAGCTGCCTGAACAATCTGATTCCCAAAAGCATTTCCTTATTAATGGCTAATGTAACTTGCATAACAGTACTTTGTAGAATGCCATAGGTATATGACCTTGGCTTTGTGGTGTTTATTGATTTTCATCAGTATCTTGGATAAAGGTATATATGGTATGATAATCAGATTGCTAGATGACAGAAAACCAAGAAGAATTCCTAACCCATTGGGTGACATAAGGGTCAAATAAAAAGACCTCAGTGGGTTAAAACTTGAAGATGAAATGAAAAGATATTTAGCTGGAATAAAATGTACTTGGATTCAAAATATTAAGCAGGGGAACATATAAGTAGAGGATAAAGGAGGTAAAGAAATTATGCAAAGAACTTGATATCAAAATTTAATTAACATGTACACAATGATCAATCAATCAATGAGTATTTATTAAGTACTACTATGTGCCAGGCTAAGTGCTAAATGCTGGGAATACAAAAAAGAGGCGAAAGACAGTCCTTGCCCTCAAGGAGCTTAGAGTCTAATGGAGGAAACAAATCTATACAAATAAGCTATATATAGGACAAATAGACACTATTCCCACAACAGAGGGAAGGCACTAGAATTAAGAGGGGTTGAGGAAAGCTTCCGGGAGCAGGTAGGATTTTAGTTGGGACTTAAAGAAAGCCAGAGGAACCAGGAGGCAGAGATGAAGAAGAATAGCATTTCTAGCATGGGGGAAGTGAGAGAAAATGCTCAGAGTCAAAAGATGTAGTTTTTTGTCCATGGAACAGCCACAAGGTCAGTGTCACTGGATTGAAGAGTACATGGTAGGGGGTAAGTGGTAGGGATACTAGTGGTGCCATAGTTCAAGAGCACTAGTTCTGGAGTCAGGAAGACTCCTCTTCCAGAGTTCCTTTCTAGCCTCAGACATCTACAAGCTTCGTGACCCTGGGAAATTCATTTAACTTTTTTTGCCTCAATTTCATCATCTGTAAAATGAGCTGGAAAAAGAAATGATGAACCACTCCAGTATCTTTGCCAAGAAAACCCAAATCAGGTCATAAAGAGTCAGACACAACTGAATAATTAGAAAAACAACAAAGAATAAGAAGTTGTAAGAAGATTGGGAAAGTAGGAGGGGGGAAGTTATGAAGGGCTTTGAATGACAGAGAATTTTGTATTTGATCCTAGAGGCAAAAGGGAGCCATTGAAGTTTATCAAGTAGAGATGGGATGTGATCAGATTTATGTTTTAGGAAAACCATTTTGGTGGCTGAATGAAAAATGTATTGGAGTGGAGAGAGACATGAGACAGGCAGGTCCACCAGGAAGCTATTACAATGGTCCAGGCAGGAGATGATAAAGGCCTGCACTAAAATGGTAGCAGTGTCAGAGGAGAGAAGGGAAGCTATTCAAGAGATGTTGCAAAGGTGAAATCAATAGACCTTGACCGGACATGGGGAGTTTCCTATACCAATGAAATCAAGGTCTGTCTTTATCCATATATATTTAGATACTTGGTTACTACAATATAAATATTGACATAAGGGAAGGTGGAGATAAATAGGCTAGAAAATATTGTTAAGGAGTAATAAATAAGAGGCCAAAGGATTATAGACTCTACAAGTGTCTGTATTTCATCAATCTCTTCTTCTCTCTTAAATATCTTCTTCAAATGGAGAAGTGGGAGACATAAAAAGGAACAGCACTGCAAATTAAACAAAAGTCTATAAGGAGCATAAGAGCTGGAATCCAGAGAAGAAAACAAGGTGAGAAGGACGTTTGGGTCGGAGTCCATTTTAATTTAATTCAATAAATATATATTATGTGTCTAGTATGTAGCAGTCACTATGTTAGATGAAGTGAGCACAAAAACAAAAATAAAACAATTTCTGTCCTTGTGGGGTTTATATTCTTTTTAAAATATATTTTTGTTAATAACAAAATATATTTTGTTAAGAATTATTAAATTCTTAAATTATTAAAAATATATTTTTATACCACCATTTCTTTATATTCCAACTCCTATGGAGTAATTAGTTAGAATAAAGAATAAATATAAAAAAGAGAGAAAACACACACACACGCATACACACACACACACACACACACACACACACACACACAGAGTTCATCAGTACTAACCAAGCTATGAAAATATCTAGTAGTACACTCAAGGTTCCACAGTCATAGTCTACCAGTACTGCAGAGGAGTGATATGTTATGCTGTCGTGTGTGTGTGTGTGTGTGTGCGCGCGAACACGCGCACGAGTGCTCACAAGTGTATGCACATATTTTACAGGGAAGGCACCTTATCATATCTTTTATTTGAAGTTAATCATTGTCATTACATAGTTGCTGCATTCAATTTTGACTGTTCTGTGCTTTTTTTCCCATTTTCTTTACTGTAATCCCTGTTTTTATTGTTTGTCTGATTCTGTTTGTTCCACTTTGTATCTGTCTATATTATTTTAAGAATCTCACATTCTCTTAGGATTAAGAGGAGACCCAGAATTCAATAATACAGACAGACAAAGGTGGTATAGTGGAGAGAACATGGGGCTTGAAGTCAGGAAATTCTGAATTCATATCCAACCTTGGGCACTTACTAGCTGTGTGACCCTGGGCAAGTCACTGAACCCTGTTTTGCCTCAGTTTCCTCATCTATAAAATGAGCTGGAGAAGTAAATAGCAAACCACACCAGTATCTCTGCCAAAAAACCATCCCAGATAGGGTCACAAAGAATCTGACACTACTGAAAAAGCTGAATGACAACAACATAAGGATTTAGTTTGAGCGTGCTAACTTCTTCCCTAAGCATCCTTCTTTGAGAATAGAGACAGGGATAGCCTTACAGTCACGCTCTCTGACTCTCTGGGAGAATCATTGTTCTTGTCCATTATAATCTCTTAGTAGTGACTGCTATCCCTAACTACCTGACCAAGTAAAGCCAAGTTCCCTGAAATTGTGCAAATTGTATTGAACTTATTGTGAGAAAACTGGGGTTTTCAACCACTTGAGAGCCATGTAATCCTGGGGCAAATCATTTAATCTTATTCCTTTAATCTATAAAATGAGGATGAAAATATTCACACTGTTTTTCTCCTGAGATTATTTTGAGGAACAATTGAGATAAGATATGGCAAAAGCATGAAATTTGGAGTCAGATGACCTGGGTTTGAATCCTGTATCTTTCCCTATGTCTGTGAATTTAGACAAATCACTTATCCTGGCCTCAGTTTTCTCACTTGTGAAATGGAGGCGTGAGTTAGATGACTTTCTGAGGTCCTTTTCAGAAGTAAATTGATGATTCTCTCTCTTTTTTTTTCTTTTTGGAGGGAGGAAGGCAGGGCAATTGGGGTTTGTGACTTGCCCAAGGTCACAGCTAGTAAGTGTTAAGTATCTGAATCCAGATTTGAACTCAGGTCCTCCTGACTTAAGGCTGGTGCTCTATTCACTGTGCTACGTAACCACCCCTGATGATTCTCTTAAACTCTGATCCTATGTAGCTTGTAAATCATAAATTGCTATGTAAGTATTATCTAATATTTTTATTACTTCAATGCATAATAGCTGATGTTTATGGCACATTGAAATTTGAAAAGCCATTTAAATGTGCTATTCCATCTGAGTCATATGACAGTTCTTTAGGATGTATCTTTATGTTATTATCTCTGTTTTACAGAGGAGGAAACTGAGACTCTGAGTGGGTAAGTGACTTGCCCAAGATCTCCTAGCTAAGTAGTATCATAGATGGTATTTGAGCTCACATCTTGACTTGAAATGAACATTTTATCCACTGTGCCATGCTATCCCTTGTTCATAGTTTTCAGTACTATTACTACTTATGACGTGGGGGTGCCTCTGAATTGTTCAAGGGGATGCCATTAGAACCCAAGCTCTGACACGTTCTATCAAACCATAAAAGCCTTTTGAGTTTATTAGTCCATAAATACATATATCTTAGATAGTTACTTCAGACGGACAATGATCTGGAGTCAAAATTTAATAGAAGGAAGACTGCAGCCTTGCTTTTGGGATGCTATGCAGAGCTTTTAATATTCCAATCTGTTCCCTGACACAAAGCCCCATCTTTTCAACTCTTATATTCTCTCTGTGATATTATGCAAATGAGCATCAGGGAAAATCAGAATATTCCAAGTACAGAAGAGCTAAATAGCAACGGAGAGCTCTGTGATTGGCATTAGCAACCACAACCCATTGCCAATGATGACTTGCTTGAAAGAAGTAAAATAAAAGACATCAAAGTAATGTCCTAGAAAAGGATTTGTATTAGTTACAGTGCAAGAGTAAAGAATGACAGGAGGAAAATCCAGATGTCACACTGCTAGCTACAACAGAGTTTAAAAATGAACTCTAGAACATAGGGGTCATGTTATATAACCCCTAGAACATAGGGAAAACATTATCTAGATCCTCTGTGGAAGACCTATGGAGGGAAATGGATAAGAATCACAACAGATGATCAACAGTGGAGGAGTTATGATCTGTGCCAGGGAAGAGAATATTCATATCTAAAAGATCATGGATCCACCAAAGCAGATGTTTCTTTCTTCTTTCTTTCTCTTCCTCCTCCTTTCTCCTAATCTTCTTCCTCCTTCTTTTCTCATTATATATGTATATATATATATATACATATATATATCTTTATGTGCATATGTGTGTGTATGTTTGTATGTGTGTATCTTAGGTAAATAGGTAAAAATGGTTCTGAGATCATAAAGTATATATGTATGTCACTAATTTCCTTTCAGTTATCTATATTATTAGTATTACTCATTGTTATCCAGAGAAGTAACTGTGACAGTAGATAGTGGACTAGATTCAAGTCCTACCACTGAAACATGCTGTTTGAGTGGCCCTGGAAAAGTCAGTGCCCTAGGCAACAGCCTAGCTGCAGAGAAGGGGCTGACCTGGGGGTTTTTACAATAATGAAATCACTGCTCCAGTTCATGTCTTGGTTCTCCATTGTTCAAAGACAATGATGTGTGGAGTATTTACCCAGGAGCCTTTGCTCTTCCAGCAAGTTACCAAAAGTGCTTGTAACAATGGGTAAATGAGCAGAAAATAATGCAGACTCTTACAACAGGTTAATAAAGGAAAGAGTTTTCAAACACTGAAGACAGAGAAGTCCATCACAGGTTATTCAAGTGTTTCTTACTTGCAAGAATCCCTTGTGTTGAATGTTTAAGAACTCTCTCGGTTAGGCTTTCTGCTATCAGTCAAGGGTTGGGGCTGATAGGAACTTATATTAGCTGAACTGACCTAAGTTATTACCACTGCCCATCTGTGTGTGTGTGTGTGTGTGTGTGTGTGTGTGTGTGTACACATGCACATGTGTCTTCCTCCCTATCTCTGTCCATGTTTGTGTCTGTGTCTGCCCGGCTCTCTCCCTCCCTCCCTCCCTCCCTCCCTCCTTCCTTCATCCCCCTTTCCCCTACCCTCTTCCGCTTCCCATCCCCAGGTTTGGCAGCCATTCTAATGACTACATGGCATGAGGGGCTTTTTCAGGGATGTCCAACATCTGCATTCCAACCCTGAGGAAATTAATATTGGGGAAGAGTGAAAAAGTCACAGCTGTAAGGCATGATCTGCCAGGAGGCAAGTCCCTGTTTCATTTCACAAGGAACCTTGCATATAAAGTTATTTTATTGGTCAAGACATGGAGGTAGGGAAACTTAGAATGGAACAATCTCTAAGAAGAACCATTTTCACTTCCGCAGAAGTCTCTCTGAATGGTTCTTATTCGGGGATACTTGAGGCCAATGATAACAATGTGGTATCATAAAAAGACGCTATAATAGGAAACAAGAGGCCTATATTCTGCCAATTCTTTCACTGTCTCAGTGCATGACTTTGGCCAAGGACCTTGTCCATTTTCAGCAGAGCTAGAAATAGCATGTGGTGAGTAGGGCTTTGCTCTAGAAACCTATATCCATAGGGGCTAGCTTTCTTCCCCAAAAGTAGAGTGCTGATTGCTATTAAACCCAGGAAGAGGAAGAAAAGGAAAGGAAAAGAGAGGAGAGGAGAGGAAGGAAGGAAGGAAGGAAGGAAGGAAAGAAGGAAGAAAGGAAGGAAGGAGGAAGAGAGGGAGGGAGAGAGGGAGGGAAGGAAGGAAGGAAAGAAGGTTCTAACAAGGGGGCTATGACCCCAACTTGAAGTGGAAATCGAACCCTTGTCCCTGAGCCTTGTCAACATTCTCCTGAATTTGGGCTGAGCCATAAAGAAGTGCAAAGAATGAAGGAGGAGGGAGTAATAATTGAGATGAAAAGTCATTTTCAGAAATGTAAAATATTGACATCACCATTTGGCATTCCAAAAAAGAAGTGATTTCCAATCTCCATTTGTAGAAATGGTCCTTCTATGCCCTACAAGGTCTGAAAGGTAACAAAGTCAGGAGCTACAACTTGCTCTTGCTTGTCTGCTAGTACATCAGGCTGGCAGCCAGGCTGTTTATCTGAAAGGAAGAAATTAGGAGGGGGAAGGGATGGAACACTAGAGGAGCTGTTGCTGTATAGCCCTCACATTAGTCCCACAATTCCCTAGAGATACTTCTCTCTATCTGGGCCATCATCTGCTGCAGGACCTCAGTCTCCAAACCTCCTTCCTCTCCCTTTACACCCAAACAATTCTAAAATCCCATTGCTTACAGGTACTGTATGCAATATACCTTGCATCCTGTGAGGACATGCCCTGAAACCTATAGCATCCATTCCTGGCCATGTCTTAAGGTGAGAATCTACTTCTGGTTATTTTCTATTGGCTTTAAGCCTGGACCAGATTTAAGATGCCTCCAAAATATTTGTCTTCCTTTTGGAATAAGTCCTGCCCTGGCATTCTAGTGTTTGGTCTCCCAAATGATGACCCATTTCTACAGATACAGGTCCATAAAGATACAGATCTTTTGACTGAAGCAAAGCTCAAATCACAACAACCCTGGAAAAATAGGTATTGCAAGCATGATCATCCCTGCTTTACAAAGAAGGAAATAAAGGCACAGAGGTAGTGTAATTTATTCTGTATGTTCAAATATCATCTTCCCTCCCAAGCCTTCCCCTCAAGCAACAACACTTTGGAGCTGGTCTAAAAGTCCTTATTTCTGTTGAGGATGCCATCATCTTTCCAATCACACAGGTTTGCAAACTTAAAGTCATTCTTGACTCTCTCATGGCTCCTCACAGCCAATCATTTGCTGAGCTTTCTCAATTCTGTCTCCACATCATCACTTATCACTGCCTTCTATTCAGTGAAAATCAGTATAGGAAACAGGGAAATGAAGTCAAGGTTGGAGTCTGATGACCTTATAATAAAAATAAGTAGCATGTATATATCACTTATGGTTGCAAACTGTATTATGTTAAATGATATAATGATATAATTAAATTATATAAGTATTATATCATTTAAAACTCATAGCAACTCTATACTGTAAATACTATTATTATCCTGTTTGTCATATGAAGCAATCGAGGCTAGGAGAAGGCCCTCTCTCCACCCACAGAACCATTACTTTAGTTGAGGTCTTCATCACTTTCTGTTTGGACTTTTGTCATAGCCTCTAAATTACCCTCCTTGTCCCCATTTTCTCCCTGTCCAATCCATCCTAAGGTACAGTCTTCTGCTGCTATAATAATCTTCCTAAGGCACTGTCTGCTAATATTTCTTCCAAGGTCAACTATTTCACTGAGATCAGAAGCCAGGCTGCTGAAAATAGAAAGTAGAGGAAACCAGTATAGACAGCTGTATTCTTTTTCCAAGAGTTTAGCTGTGAAAGGAAAGCAAGAGATATGATGGTAAACTTAAGGAGATGATAGCATCAAACGAAGGCTTTGTTTGTTGGTTTGTTTTTTGTTGTTTTTTTTTTTGTTTTTTTAAGATTGGGAAAACCTTGGAATGTTTGTAGGCAGCAGAGAAAGAGACAGTAAATAGGGAAGTGTGGAAAATCAAAGAAAGAATGGGAACAATAAGTATGTTTATCCCCATATTATAGATGAAAGTACTCTAGCTCAGCCCTAAGTGAGGTACTTTTCTTTAGGTTGAGATGCGATAGGGACTAGACCAATAGTAATTTCATTGATATATAGGACTGGCAAGTTAGAAAACTCCTTCTACCAATTCAGGTAGAATTCTACTTTTTCTGCAACCTAGACAGAACACCAGGAAGTAGGGATTTGCCCAGGATCAAAAAGCCAGTATGTGTAGGAGGCAGAATAAGGGGTTAGACAAATGGCAAAAGAATCTGAACCCAGAATAAAGGATTTAAATAGAAACTGTTTTACAATAAACTGTGCTGCCACTCTGTGCTAAGCTTTAGATGGGATCCTGAGGACCACAGGAAGCCTTGAGAACGGTAACAGAGCAAGTATATTTTCTCTCTCAGCTTCCTGGGGGTACAGAAGATTTTTGACTTCACTGTATTAACACCTCAGGGATTAATTGTGGAGCCCTGGGTACTCAAACAATCGCTCATTTCTACTCTCCAGCTGCCTTTTGGACTTCTCCGTCATGACCCCAATTTAGGTACTTTCTTCCCCCTCCTCCACTTTTCATTTTTTTTGTGTATTATCTACCCCCTTAGATTGCAAGCCCCTCAAGGTCAGGACTGTCTTTCTTTTTCATATTTGTATCCTCAGAACTTAGCTTGATACCTGGCACATAGTAGGCACTTAATAAGTGTTTACTAATCAACTAGCCAATTTCTTAGGTTAGTAGTCAATTAGAAAGCATTCATTAAGTGCCTATTGGATTGATTTGGCAAAAACCACAGATTGAGTCACTGTCAGCACTAAAATAAAACCCAAGTCTCCTGAGGCCCAGTCAGCATTCCTCCAGAATCCCATTCAACAAATCTGCGACCTGCAGGCTTGCTAATCCAAGGTGTAATCAGTAATTCAGTAGTCTGGACACACTGAGTATATCCCCTTTTAAGAGAAATATTGTCAGAGGTGGAGCCCAGATGGCGGAATAGAAACAGCACGTCCAAGCCACTCTCCCCCAAGATTACCTCCAAACCATGTAAAAGGAGACTCTGAACAACTTCTGGAGCCCCAGCACCCACAGAACGACACAGAGAAACTAACCTCCCACTGAGAACAGCCAAGCAGCCCTGCAGGTAGGACCAGCGCAGCACTCTGGGAGCCAGTAGTGCAGTGTGCAGTGCGCAGGGAGCCAAGCACAGGTCCACCTGAGTAATGGTTTTAGCCCCAGGGCGGTAGGGCCAGCAGCCTGCTGGAGGGACCCCAGAACACCATCAGCTTTGGTGATTCCAGAATTATTAACATAGACATGCCTAGGACAAAGTGAGAGGTTAGTGCCCTATGGATTTTGGGACCAGTATTTGGGGGACACATCGGCTTCCTCCCCTAGGGGCTAGAAGCTGTTGAGGAGACACACCATTTTGTAGTTTTCAGAGGCAGCTCCAGCTCCTGGCCTGCTAACTGTAGGGAGATCCAGCAATCAGTCTTGGGGGGTAATCACACTTGCTTTAACCTCCCTGGATCTGGTTTGTGATCTGGGTGGGAGGTCGTGGGTGGGTTTCCAGCTTGCCAGAAACAGAAGTTGTTCCCCCCAACATGTTCGGGACGAAAGTTCCCGTCTGGCGCCAGAGCCATACTGTGGCAACAAGCCCAAAAGTCAAGTAATTAAGTGGCAACATGCCAAGGCAAAGGAAACAAATTGAACAGAAAAATGCAACATTAGACTCCTACTTTGGGGGCAAAGAGGATCGAAGCGTAGAGCGGGAGGAGGCCTGTGAGGTCAGAAGTCCTGCTCCAAAAACCCCGGGGAAAACATGAGCAGGTTGCAGGCCATAGAGGACCTTAAGAAGGACTTTAAAAGTCAAATAAGAGAAGTGGAGAAAAAATTGGGAAGAGAAATTAGAAGGATGCAGGAAAAGTATGAAATGAGGGTCAACAGCCTGACTGAGGAAAACAACACCTTAAAAAATAGAATAATTCCAATGGCAAAGGAGGCCCAAAAGGGCAATGAGGAGAAGAATGCCTTAAAAAGTCGAATTAGCCAGATGGAAAAAGAATCTAAAAAGCTCACTGAGGAGATTCATTCCTTCAGAGTTAGACTGGAGCAAATGGAAGCTAATGACTTTATGAGAAGTCAAGATGCTATTAAGCAGATCCAAACAAATGAAAGAGTAGAAGGCAATGTGAAATATCTCATGGGAAAAACCACTGACCTGGAAAATAGATCCAGGAGAGACAATTTAAAAATTATTGGACTACCTGAAAGCCATGATCAAAGAAAGAACCTAGAAATCACCCTTCAAGAAATTCCCAAGGAAAATTGCCCTGATGTTTTAGATCCAGAGGGCAAAATAGAGGCTGAAAGAATCCACTGATCACCTCCTGAAAAAGATCCCAAAAAGAAAACTCCCAGGAATATTATAGCCAGGTTCCAGAATCCCCAGATCAAGGAGAAAATACTACAAGCAGCCAGGAAGAAACAATTTCAATATTGTGGAAACACAACCAGAATAGCACAGGACCTGGCAGCTTCTACACTGAGGGATCGAAGGGCATGGAATATGATATTCCAGAGGGCAAAAGAGCTGGGACTGAACCCAAGGGTCACCTACCCAGCAAAACTGAGCATTTTGTTTCAGGGGAAAATATGGTCATTCAGTGGAATAGAGGACTTTCAAGCATTCTTGAGGAAAAAACCAGAGTTGAATAGAAAATTTGACATCCAGATGCAAGAAGCAAGAGATGCCTGAGAAGGTAATCAGGGAAAAGAAATCAAAAGGAACTGATCAAAGTTGAACTATTTACATTCCTATATGGATAAACAAAAATTGTCACTGATGAAACTTTCTCAGTATGAAAATAATGGAAGAAGGGCGTATGGTCATATGAATACATATGTGAATGTGTGTATATATGTCTACAGTTATATATGGATAGAAGGCATAGGTTGAATTTGTTGGGAAAGAAGGATACTCAAGGGGTGAAATTCTGAGGTGAGAGAGGAAAGTGGCAAGAGGAGATGGGGAGAGACAGGGTAGGGTAAACTATCTCATGTAGAAGAAGCAAGGGGAAGTGGCTGCAGAAGAGGGGAAGAATAGGAAGGCAAAAAGGCAAAAACCACATTCTCACTGAATTTGGTTCAGGGAGAGAATGACATACATACTAAATGGGATACCTCAACCTGCAGCAGAATAGGGGGAAGGGGGATGAGAGGAGGGATGATGGATGGGAGGGCATCCTTGGGGGAAGGGGAGGTTGGAAGTACCCACTATAGAAGAGGGACAGGATCAAGTAGGGAATGGATGAGGTGGGGGTGGGATGAGTGGGAGGGAATTATAAGCAGCCTTATACAATATATCTACTATGGTAATGTTTTGTATTGCTAGACATGTACAACATATACTGAATTACTTATCTTCCCAGAGGGAATGGGTGACAAGGGGGAAGGGAATGGATCTGAAAATCGAGCTCTTAACATTAAATGTTTCAAATATATATAAATACTATTATTAATACTCTTTTGCTTGTAATTGGGAGATAAGATGTGCAGGCATTGGGGCACAGAGATTCACCTTGCTCTAATGGAAAAGTTGAAGGGGGTATGGGAGAAGATATGGGAGAGAGCAGATTGGAGGAAGCGATATCTTGTGGGACTGCTATTCTGGGAGAGTGGGTAGGGGGAAAATAGGGGGGAAAATAATTGTAACTCAAAATCTGGCAGAAATGAATGATGTAAAACAGAAGTTAATAAAGCATTTGAAATTAAAAAAAGAGAGAAATATTGTCACAACAGGAAATCAGCTCAGCTGATATAGAGTTGTTTAATGAAATTCCTCTTTGCCTAGATTGTGTTGAGTGCAGACACTCTGGGGGCACATTGGTGCTGAAGGATCCCCCAGACAGAGATTGGGTAACACCTTTCATTTCATGATCTCTTGTGTTACTTAGAGGTGACAGTATAAAGCTACAGAGCTCACACATCCCTATGCCAAAAAGAAAACTGATTCAGACAGACATTCCAAGTTAGTATTTTTTCCCCTTTGGGAAGATTTAAAATGCTTTTTTGAAAAGGAGAAAAACAAAAGAAAAGAGTGAAGTTGTTCAAACCCACTGAGCTGCCTCTGGCAAACAAGCCCTCTGGGGGTTTTAAGATGTCAAATGGTAAGTGGGCAGCTGGGAACTTTCATGGTGAAAAGTCCCTCAGCTACCTCTAACCAGGGGAGACAGATTTGACTTGAGTCTTAGAAAGATCAAATGTAAAGGCAAGCCATACTCCACTTGGCTATTGTATCATTTGCTTAAAAAAATAAAACAATTCCCAGGACAGAAAAAAATGACACTGTATACCAGGAATTGGCAGAGACTTTTAGAAAAAAAAATATCAATAGCTTGATGAATTCAGAGAAGGAGCTCTCTGGGGAAGACCACAGACCTCTCCACTGCCTACCTCTAAGTGAACATCTATAAACAGAACTCTCCATCACTGCAGAGAGGGGTCTCTCACATGGGCTGCCCTTCCAACGCCTTGGTGCATCATGACCCTCTGAACAGGGAGGCAAGAGAGGTGAGTTGTGGGAATAGACAGACTGCAGCTGCAGCCTACAGTTCTAACAAGGGTACCAACCTCTACTCCTGTGAGGTCATCTGAAGACAGCTTATAAAATCAGCAAGAGTCCAGGCTTCTGGGATACTGTTTGCTAAACCAGTCCTATCCACTCTGGGTACGGAACTGTGTTGAAAGGAGACAGGGCAGGAGAGACAGATGAGAGCTTTTTATAGTATAGCATTTCAACTCTTGGCAGTCCAGGTACCTAGGTGGAGATGCCTAGGTGAATCTATGCTTGTATTCCCTGGGATTGTGTGTGCTCCCAGGGAACTTTTAAAAACTGATCTGAGCTATAAGCTGCCAGAGGTCTTTGGTACCAAAGGACTCAGGGATTATAAATCTGGTCATAAGGAAGCTAGGCAATACAGTGGGGATAGGGTGCTGAACTTCAAATCAGGAAGACAAGTTCAAATTCAGTCTCAGACATTAGCTGGATGACCTTGGGCAAATCAACAACTTCAATTGCTTTATCTATCAAATAAGGATAATAATAGTGTCTACCTCATAGAGTTGCTATGACTTTTAAGTGATATAATACTTATACAGTTTGTTTGCAAACTGTTAAATGATAAATAAAAGCTAGCTACTTTTATTATAAGGTCAACAGACTCCGACCTTGACTTATCCTCCCCGTTGCCTATACTAATTTTCACAGAATAAATGAGGCTTTGTGCTAAGCGCTCTGGGTACAAATACAAGCAAAAAGAAAGATAATCCCTGGCCTTAAGAAGAATACATTCTAATGTGGGAGGACAGCAAATAAATCCCCTAATTTCTAGTTTGTTACAGAAGTGTCCCATGGAACAAAACAAAGCCATGGGACATCCTATTTGGTTTTATATAGCTCTGAGTTCTGGCCTTCGTAAGCTCTGTGGATAATGATTCTCTCCCAGCCACACATAACTAGTCATAGCTATATAGATTTTGAGTTGAAAGGGATCTCACAGTCTATCTAGTCGAATTCCCTCATTTTAGTAAGAGGACGAAGGAGGTTGTGACTTGCCTAAAGTGATGTCTCACGTGTAGTGAGCATCAGAAGCTTGGTTCAAACCCAGATCCTCCGATTCCAGGCACAGTCATCTTACCACCACAGGACACTGAATCCTCCAATACTCAAAGGCAGGGACTTTCCTTTGGAACTTCCTAGGTACTTGGACCCCTCTCCCCTGGAATATCCTTCTACCACACTGGACCCCTATTTCCATTGGTGAATATCTCCCAGAGTTTCCATTTTGGGGTCCTAAGCCAACCTTTCTTCATTTTCCTCCCAGCTCTGCTTCTGACTTTCTGACTTTCTTGCACACCCCCCAAAAGGGTGCCTTTTCCTCTCTTCCTCATCCATACCTATTTTTTTCAGCTCCATTGGTGTGCTGTCCTCCCACATTAGAAGGTATTCTTCTTAAGGCCAGGGATTATCTTTCTTTTTGCTTGTATTTGTACCCAGAGCGCTTAGCACAAAGCACTAAATAAAATCTTGTTGCCTTGAATCTTCCACCTTGTAGGTCACAAGGCCCAGAATATCATGGGTTAATAAGTGAATACTTGAGGCAGCTAGGTAGCACAATGGATAGTGTACTAGGCCTGGAGTCAGGAAGACTCATCTTCCTGAGTTCAAATCTGGCCTCTGACATTTAATCACTGTGCTTCCTCATCTATAAAATGAGGTGGAGAAATAACTGGCAAAGCACTCCAATATATTTGTCAAGAAATAAAATGGATGGATATAAAAATAAAGATAACCTCTCCAAAATAAATTTAAAAGGCTATAACTAACTCCAAAAGGGGGAATACAGGGCCAGAAGTATTTACAAGTGAATTTTATTAAATATTCAAAGAATAATTAAGTGTAAATTGTTTGCAAAAATAGAGAAAGAAGTTTTACATATGTATTTGTGGGTTTAATGCTTAAAGGAGGAAGAGACGAAATAAAGCAAAATACTACAGAATATTATCTCCAATGAATATTTAAGTAAAAATAACAAATAACTGGGTCATGGTTTGGATAATTTATAAAACAACAACTGAACCTAGAAAATATCAAGGTTGAAGGACCACATTTGATTTCCTAAAAAAGAAGGTGAGTCATTCCTCTCCACAGCAGAAATACATATATTGCTCCTTTTTTTAAAATTTCTTAATGATTTAAAAAGTTGACCTTCTGATCCAAGTAGAAGTTATTATGGCAAGTGGCATAATGGTTGTAGTCAAAACCATGATGGAGGGGGACCAGCTATCCTTTTTTTTTCTAATCGCTTTTCTTTCATTGAACAATGAATCTGTTCCCCAGTGGGTTTTCAACATTCATATACACAAGGTTTTGAGCTACAAATTTTCTCCCTATCTTTCCCCTACCACCCACCCCATGATAGCAAGCCTACTGGATAACTCTTCCCCCAATAAGCTCTCTTTTATCCTACCCCATCCTCCCCCGCAACTTTCTAGTAGGGCAAATGGATTTCTATACCCCAGTGCCTGTATATCTTATTGCCCAGTTGCATGTAAAAAAACAATTTCTTAAAACATTTGTTTTTAAATTTGGTTTCCAGATTATTTCCCTTCTTCCCTCCTTACCCCCTCCTACGGGGAAGACAAGCAATGAACATGTGTAGTTACATGTGTTGTAGTTATATTGTGAAAGACAAACTATATTTCCCTCCATCCTATCTCCTGCTGCTACTTATTCTATTTTCTACTTTGACCCTGACCTTTTTTAAAACTCCCAGAACACAAGACAAAAAAATCATAACTTTTTTTTTTTCGCTTTTTGGCGGGCAACCGGGGTTAAGTAACTTGCCCAAGGTCACACGGCTAGGTTTTTGTTTGTGTGTGTTAAGTGTCTGAGGCCGGATCCGAACTCAGGTCCTTCTGACTCCAGAGCCAGTGCTCTACTCACTGCACCACCTAGCCGCCCCCTAAATAATAACATTATAATACAGTAAATAAAGAGAGCTTCCCAGAACTTCTGAACATAGACAATGAAATGCTAATTAAAATAATTCATAGATAACCTCAAGGAGAGAAAATAACACAATGTTAAAAATGAAAAAAATAATACTTAGGCAAAGAGTGGGGGCATTAGCTATTGGAGAGACATTTCAGGGAAGACTGCATAAAAGTAGTAAGGTAATAATAATATATTTTAACATAAGCATTCATTCAGTAAACATCTATTGTGGTCAGAAAAATTTTGTAAGGTATTTCGGAGTTCATAAAACATTTTCATAAGCATCATCTTTGAAACAGGTATGACATGGATTGTTCTTTAAACTTTACATATAGTGAAAATGAACGTTAAAGAAAGGAAATGACTTATTATGGAAAATAAGAGTAGAGCCTCTAGAATTCAGCTTTTCAGATAGTGTGGCATAATATAGCATTGATTTTGGAGTCAGGGAAGTGGATTTGTGATTTAATTCAAGTAAGTCCAAGTAGGGAGCAAAGACAAATTCCAGTAAAACAGAGTCAGAGAGGCAGTGACTCAAGGTAAGAATTAATTTCAAGGATTATGGTCACTGGCAGCAAAGATGAGAGTTGACTGTGGAATGTGTTCCCTACATGTATAATTCTCTATCATTGTATGTTAAGTCTGTGTTCATTCTTCCTACAGATGCTATGTGTATTTGTGAGACAGGGGAATCTCGGACTGATGGGAAGAATTTTAGGAGCTATTGCTCTCCCACTGACATTTAATAAATGCCATTATTTTGAGCTAATTTTGTTTACTGGCTGATTGTTAATAGAAAGCACACCAATAGCACCTTATAAACTACACTTTTAGGAGCTCCCATAGCAGACACCCTTTGTACATACAGTAGCAGCCACCCTCTAGGACCGAACTAGGGAGCTAACCCAGAAAAGTATTGCATATGCAAAACCTTTTCTGTTTTGTACCTAATAAATGCTTTGGGGATTTGAAGGTGAATCAACTCCAAACTTTTGATAAATTTGATTTAATTTGATAAATTTGAAACAGAAATAAGATTAACATGACACAGACTGTTAAAAGCAACTGACACAGGTTGTTTTGAAGAAAATATCTAGTGAATCTAAAACATTATTGGCATCATAATTTTTATTATTAGCCCCTATATCTATTTAGAAATGTCCAGAATTCAGGTTTCAGCATTTATACTTCCAGAATTAATTTATTTTGGAATGAATGAATGGATGGATGGATGGATGGATGGATGGATGGATGGATGAAGAATGAATGAATGAATAAAAAAGTATTTATTAAGTGCTTACTCTGTAAAAAGCACTGTGTTGTCATGACAATGTTAAGTGGAAAATGTCAAAATTTCAGCCCCTTATAAGTGGGGATGGTTTTAATCATTGTATTTGTATCTCTACCACCTAACACAGTTTCTTGTCATGTAGTAGGTGCTTAGTAAGTGTTTATTGATTGATTGATTGATTGATTGTTAGAAAAACAAGACAGACTCTATTCTCAAGGAGCTCCTCCTGTTCATCTAAGAGAAGACAATAGCTATAGGTAGTGTCAAGTCAGATGGTAATGCCAAGTGAACCTTAGGGTATGGCAGCAGAACAGATACTAATATGTCTTCTTGATGTCATTTCCATTTATAAAACCATATCCATTTCAGCTACTGAAGCATTTGAATCATGGCCAAGGATCTGACAAGAGAACTTTCTTTCCCAGGACTTCAGTGGCTGTCGTTACCAAGGAGGCACCTGCACAGGCAATGGTCAGGTTGTATCTCCACAAGGGCTATTCTGCTAGCTGATGGCAGCAGGAGTTGGGTTGGAAGCAGGCCTAGTGATCTTGGAGGTGCTGCTATTTCTGAGCTCTTAGACCTAAATTCCTGTCCTTGGAAATTAGTCTATTCTTCTTGTTGCTGGTGCCAGGAATGGCAGACTCCTTTTCCACAATGACTAATCTCCACTTTTCTGACTATGGAGTTTAGGCCTGTGAAAGGTCCTACAATTTTTAGGGCTCTTGGGTGTTTGGTCCTGAACTGTCTTCCCTGGGGTCTGAAGGCAAGAAGTAGTTAAAGTGCTTGTTTGAGAAAGTGATCTCTAAGGTAATTTATAGCTCTAAATCCTGAGTCCTAGGATCCTATGCTCTGGCCCTAAGGAGCGAAGTCCTTGATGCTGAAGAGCATTCTCCTGGAGTTACAGGATTTTCATGAAGAGATAAGATAGTAGAAGGTTGTAGGGGTTTTATTTGTTTGTTTTTGTTTTGTTTTCAGAATGCAGAATTTATTCTTGCTCAAAATTATATCCATGTTGAAGAATGAAGAGAAATGAGGAGATTGAAGGTCTTAAGAATTATATGATAAAAAAAACACAGGGTGGTGTCAGGAGACCCACTTTTTTGTCTTACTATGTGCTGCGCTGGGCTGTCACCTTGTGTAAGTCAATACTCCCTTTTTGAGCCTTACTTTCCTTACCTAAATGTTATATTTGATGATCTCTAAGTTTTTTTTTAAAGTTCTTGCAGTTTATGACAACATTAGCTCATATTTTAGGCTTATAAAGTACTCTTTCCATAACACTGCATGCTATGTTAAGTGTAATACTTGTTTTGCAGATGAGGACCCTGAAGTTTGGAGAGGTGCAACTGACTTGACTGCAATTGAACAACTAGTAAATATCAGAGGTGAGACTTAAAACATAAATCTTCTGATTCTATATCTGCCTTTCATCCCAAAGTACCACATTGCCTCTATGAGTGTAAAACCCCTTTTTGTTCAAGCAGGTTTTCTTTTTTTTAATAATTCTAAAGCTTCTTCCAGATTTGGCATTCTATGTTCTAAAGTCCATTTCAAGCTCTGGCATTCTATGTACTATCTTCCACACTGATCACTAGCAGTGAGGAGAGTCCTTTCAGGCTCCATGATTGATGGGCTCTGAGAACACAGGGACACAGGGGCAGTGTAGGTGAATAATGTAGGTCAGCCAGGTGGGGAGACCTGCTACAAGTTAGAAATCAGAGCAGCAAATCTAAGAATATGAGCAAGAAACCCAACCGGTAAAAGCTCTCTCTGGAATGAAAAGCTACTGATTCTGGGGATATGAATATTACTGCCTGCAAGGACCTGAACAGGCTTAGGCCAGGGAGGGTGTTAGAAGACAGGGGAGCAAAAGAGGGGAGGGGAAGGGAACAAAGCAAGACCTGTGTAGTACAGAGTGTCCTGCTAGACAATATCACTAGCTGGAGGGCCAAGCCCTGAGGAGAGCCACCACAAGGGCCGAACTATATGAGGTACAACAAGGGTGGTCAGCCAGAATGGAGAAAGCTTTAGATTGAGAGCAGTAAGGCTTTGGTTTAAGCCCTGACTTCTCTCATTTGCTGTGAGACTTTGGGCAAGTCGTTTTTCTCTCATTTTCTAATATGGAATAATAATGCTAGCTGGCTTTGATGTCACACTTATCAATAGCGCTATTGCTCACCAAAAAATAAAGCGCTATAAGAAACATTTATTAAGTAGGTACTGTGTGCAGTGTTTGGAGGAGTAAAAAGTTTAGAAAACATGGCAATTAGGTGCAGTGAATAGAGCACCAGCCCTGGAGTCAGGAGGATCTGAGTTCAAATCCAGCCTCAGACACTTAACAGTTACTAGTTGTGTGATCTTGGGCTTAACCCCAATTGTCCTGTTTTCCCCCCTCCAAAATGACAAAAAAAAGTTTAGAAAACCATAATCCCTGGCTTCATGAAACACACAAGTAGCTAAAATAAACATGTTTACCTCATCCTATGAGTGGGATTGAGGGAAAATCTTTGTAAAATAGACTTATGTGCTTATGTGCTGTTCTCTTACTGGCTCAGGAAACCTACGATTGCATTCTAATTTGAGCTGGTTGATTTCTAGGGAATGGGTTTCTTTGGATTTTTTTTTTTATTTTTTAGTCGACCTCATTGGTACAGGTAGGTACTGAAGTCAATCAATATATGAAAAAGCATTTATTAAACCATTACTATATGCCAAGAATTGTATTAAGTGCAAAGAATATGAAAAAATGCCAAAACATAGTCCTCACCCTCTAGAAGCTTACATTGGTATTGGGGAGACAGTATGCAAATACAACTATACATTCAAGGTGCTGAGTGTCAATGGGAGGCAATCCTAGAGGGAAGACAAGGGGGTGGGGGCAATAAATGGGTGCAAAAGCCCTTCTATATAACATGGTATTTGGAAACCAGGAGATGGAGGAGAGGAAGAATAGCATTTCAGGCATGTGGGATAGCCAAGAAAAAGGCGCAATGTCAGGAGATGGAATGCCCTATGGTAGAATAGTAAGAAAGCCAGTATTGCTGGATTATAGAGTATGTTGAGCAGAGAAAAGTGTAAAAAGACTGAAAAGGCAAGAAAGGGTCAGTTTGTGAAAGACTTTAGATGTCAAATAGAAGGCTTTATTACTAAGAAACTGGAGTTTGCTGAGTGGAGGCATGAGCTAGGGAATACTATTTTAGTAGCTAAACTGAGCAAAGGTGTCAAACATGGGCCTTTGGACTGCATTCAGAGCCCTCAAACCCCCCCCCCCCCAAATGTGGCCCAAAGCAGATTAAAATATAATTGAGAAATATTTAACAAAATAAATAAATTGATAAAAAGAAAGAAACATATATGATTTTCTAACATGTAGGTCTCAGGGATCTTTATGTATGGCAATGTAATGGCCCCATTTCTGAGTCTTACACACATGAAGGAGAAAATAGATTGACTGTTTAAGAGACTTGAGTCAAGGAAACCAGCTATCAAGTATATAGATATACCAGACATGAAGTGATGAGAACCTGAATCACTGTGGTATCAGCCTACATGAGTGAAGAGAAGGGGATGTAGAAGAAAGATGTTATGATGGTAGAAATCAGAGGACTTAGCAATAGAATGAATATATGGAATTAGTGTGAAAGTAGAGTTGAAAGTGAGACCAATCCTGAGTAAGTGCAAAGATGGTGGTGCCTTTAGTGATAGGGAAGTTTGGAAGAAGGGAATTTTGGGGTTAAAGATATTGAGTAGTATTTTGGACATGAATATGAGATGTCTGCCTATAGGAGGTCCATTTTGAACTGTCCAAAAGGCATTTGAGTGGGTGATGTAAGACACAGTTCAGGGAAATAGGGATATATAGAGAGAGATGTGTGTGTGTGTGTGTGTGTGTGTGTGTGTAAATACAGAGACACGCACATATATATGGGAATCATGGTTTTGGAGATGATAATTGGACTTATGGAATCTTATGAATTCAAGTGAGATTGTATAGTAGGGAAAGAGAAGAGAGTTAAGCTCACTGCTTTGGGGGACACCCATAGGTTACAAGAGTGACTTAGATGAAAATCCAGCAAAAGAGATGGAGAAGGAAAAAATTATACACGTAGAAAGAGAACCAGGAAAAAAAAAAACAGAAAGAAACGTGCAAGAATAATCAGCAGTGTCAAATGTTGCAGAGGTAGAAGATGGAAAATGACTGAGAAAAAGGCTATTAGGTTGGAAAATTAAGAGATTATTGGTGACTTTGGAGAGAGCCATTTGAATTGAATGATTATGTCAGAAACTAAATTGCAGAGGGTTTAGAAATGAGTAAGAGGAAGGTACATGGAGGAAGTGAGTATGGACAGCTTTCTCAGAGTAAGTAAAGTGTATGCAACACCCAAAAAGGTATACTATGTGAAATTATGAATCACCATTTCATGGTGCTTACGTCTTAAAAAAAAAATAAAACCAACAACTTACTTCAAAACTCTACTGCTTTTCTGTACTTATTTTTGAATTTATGTTTTTTCTACATATTTTAAGTATGCTACAATCTCTCTCTCTCTCTCTCTCTCTCTCTCTCTCTCTCTCTCTCTCTCTCTCTCTCTCTCTCTCTCTCTCCCCCCCCTGTTTCTAAACTCTTCTGTCCCTCAACCTCACCCATGCTCAACTGAAAACCAAAAAGAAAAAAAAAAGAAACCTTGTAACAAGGATAGTCAAGCAAAATAAATCTATACAGTAACCATTTCCAAAAATGTATGTCTCTGCACCTTGTATCCCTTGCCTCTTTATCAGGAGATAGGTAATGCTTCATCATAGGACATCTGACACATGGTTTATCATTACATTGACCAGAGTACTTAAATTTTTGAAGTGGTCTTTCTCACAGTTTTGCTGACCTTACATAATGAGGTTTATCTAGGTATGCCCAGGTCACTTCACATGAAAACTCCCTGCATACATTACCATATGGGTAGGCATGGCCTCTTTTGGTTTAATGGCTTAAACAGAGTGCATCTTTAGAACTGGTTAGAATGGTACAGACTCTCTTTCTTGCATGCTTTTCTACTGCTTTCAGATGGTGAAGATCACATACAATTCACCTACAGCATTGGTACCATTAATTCAGCTGGTGAGACTTCCCTCCCCTGCTCTCTGCCTCATGGCTCTGACACTTCTCTTGACCCTGTTGGCATTTGTTTCTGTTCTGTTCGATTAGCCCTCCTCAGTTTTAGTTGGCAACAGTGATCCCCACTGGGAGTTCAGGTTATGGTGACCTTGGAGCCAAGATGCTAGATGAGACATTACAGCTAGCCAGTCCAGCAAGGAAGACCAGAGAAGCCAGGATATCCAGGACCAGATCCTGAATGACTGTTTAAACTTGAACCTGGGACTATACTCCACAGGAACTGAGCTGTACTATGAGCTAATAAAGTTGCCTTCTCAAAGAATAGGGTAGTTCAGGAGAGGAGGAGAAGGATTAAGTCCACATTGGGGGAGTAAGTTTGTATACTTATGATTATACCTTTTGAAGTTAATATCACTTGGTGATTTCTTGGTAAAAGCTATTAGTAGTTAAATGAAAATGGAGTGCAGAGGACCGCACCCCGCAGTTGGAGGAAACACTATTGGTGGAAGCTGCAGCCGTTGGTAGAGAGCCTAGACATCCCCCAATACTCCCTAAGGAGAAGGGTGAGAAATATATCACACCTCACCTTTAGGCAGTGAAATCAAGTGTAATCTGTATTATGGTTCTTCTCACTTCACTCTCCGTGTGTGACTGTATTCAATCCTCCTTTGTACATCTGAGCTAAAAGTGAGGTTCATCTCATGCTTCCCCTCTTTCTATATTTGCTTACTTTTCCTTTGAGTATTTAGATGCTATGTCATTGAGTATATATATTAAGTTATGATATTATTTCACTATGATGCCTTTAAGCAATATGTAATTTCTGTTTATCTCCTTTAACCACGTCTATTTTTAGAAATTTTTAGAAATCATGATTCTTAGCCCTGCATTTTTGATTTACCTGTGAATCATAATAAATTGAGCTACACCCACAATTTCAACTCTTGAGTGAAACTTTAAATTTCAAGAGTATTTCTTATAAACAACATATTGTTGAATTCTGCTTTCTAATTCATTATGCTAAAATTCTCCATTTTGTGGGGGAGTTAATCCCATTCATGCTCAGGTTTATGATTGCTAATTGTACATTTCCCTCTATCACCTCTTATTTTACTTTTTTCCCTCTCCTGTCCTCTCCCAATCCCTCTTGTATCCATTTAGAGCCTATTTTGATGTAAGAGAGAGGTTTATACCTTTCTACCAAACTGCTTTGCAGTTTTCCTAGCATTTTTTTTTTATCAAGTAGTGAATCCTTTCTGTACTAACTAGGTTACTAGGTACATTAGCTTCATTATGTTGTATAATTGATGTGTCATCAATCTATACTTTATCTGTTATCAATCTCTCTACTTTTAAACCACTAACAAAGAATTTTTATGGTTTCTTTTTATGATATTACTGATTTGCACTTTAGTTTGAAATTTGGCACTATTAGGTCCCTTTTATTTCCACTTTTTTCCATTATTTTCCTTTGTTTCCTAAAATGAATTTTATATTTTCTAGCTTTATAAAATAATCCATTTGTAGTTTAAATAATATGACACTGATTACCTTAATTAACTGAGGCAATATAATGGTTTATTATATTGGCTCAGCCTATCCATGAGGGATTAATATTTCACTATTGAGTCTGTCTTTATTTCCAAAAAGATTGTTTTATAATTGCATTAGTATAGTTTTTCTTTGTCTTGAAGGCAGACTCCAAAGTATTTTGTATATTCTGCAATTATTTTAATGAGATTTTTTCTCATTGGATTTTATTGGTAATGCACAGAAAGGCTGATTGTTTATATAGATTAATTTCACATCCTCCAATGCTATTTATTCATTTCAATTAATTTTAGTTGACTCACTAGGGTTCTCTGAGTATAACATCACTGTGATAATTGTGTTTGCTCTTTGCTTATGGTTATTCCCTCCATTTCTTTTTCTTGTTTTATTGCTATTTATTTCTAACTTTAAAACAAATAGTAATGACAATGAAGATTGTTATTTTATTACTAATCTTATTAGAAAAGCCTCTAGTTTGTTTCTCATTACATATAATTCCAGCTCTTTGCTTTTGATATATTGTATTTATTATGTTAAGCAATGATCCATTTATTCTTATGCTTTTCTAGTGTTTTAACAGAATGTTTTTGTCAAAAGCTTTATTCTAGCTCTATCAATAGAATAGTATTATTTTCTTTTTGCTATTAACATGATCTATTACAATATTATAATTATATAGTACTACTAATAATAATAATAAATAATATCATAGTGGATTTTCTGTTATTGAACCAGTTCTACCTTCCTGGTAGAAATTCAATCCAGTCATAAAGTGTAATCTTTTTCATTCGTTGTTGTAGTTTTCTTGCTGATATTTTTAAATTTTGCATAAATATTCATTAAAGATATTGGTCCATAGTTTTCTTTCCATTTTGACTCTCTGTGGTTTAGTATCAAGACTGTATATTATAGAAGGAATTTTCTAGGATTCCTCCTTTTCCTATTTTCATAGTTTGTGTTATATTGGAATTAGTTGCTCACTGAATGTTTGATAGAATTCACTTGCACATCCATCTGGTCCTGGAGACTTTCCTTGGAAATTCATTTATGGTTTGTTCAATTTATTTTCTGCAAATTTATATTCAGAATTTATTATTTAAAATTTAAATTTAGTTAAATTTAAATCAGTTAAATTTAGTTAAATTATTTAAATTTATTTAAATTTTCTATTGTTTTTATTAATCTGTCTTATATTTTGTGAATATTCATCATTTCATTTGTCAGTTTCATTGACATGTAGTTGGGTAAAATAGTTTCTAATAATACACTTTATTTCTTTATTTATGGTGAATACTCATCTTTCTCTTTTGATGTTAATATTTTGTTCTCTTTTTATTCAAAATAGCTGATTCTTATTATCTATTTCAAAAATATCAATTCCTAGTTTTATTTCTTTAATCAACATCTTTATCTAAATTATTTTATTAACCCCTTAGACATATATATATTTTTTTGTTGTTGTTGTTGTTGTTTAGTTTTTTTAAAAAATTCTTGGTTTTCTAGTTGTTTTATAGTTGAATATCAACTTCATTGATCTGCTCTTTCATTCTTTTGCTGATGAAAGTGTATAGAAATATAGTTTTTGCTGAGGACTGCTTTAGCAACAAAAATTTTGTAATGTTTTCTCATTGTTACCATTTATTTAATAAAATTTTCTATTATTTCTATGATTTATTTTTTGACCTATGAATTCTTTATGATTTATTTATTCTCCAATTAATTGTCATTGATTTTAAGTGAATTATTATTATGTATAATATTTGTTGCATTGTGGTGAGCAAAAGATGTTTAATAATTTCACTTTTTAGGAGGGTCAAATTTGTTAAGGTACTATTATAGCTAAGAAACATTTATATTCCTTATTATTCCCACTCAAACATTATTAGAGGGCTATCATAGCTAACATATAAAATTCCTTTCAGATCTGTAACTTATTTCTTCTTTGTTTTTATTCTTTAGATTTATATAGGGCTTAAAAGGGATGCATTGTGGTTCCCCTCTAATATAGTTTAACTGTCCATTTCCTGAAGAACCTATAGTTAGGATTGATGGGCAGTATGGGTAAGTCAAATCACCTGCATAGGCATTTACTAATGGCACTACTTTGTGCCAAATATTGGGAAACAAGGAAAAGCAAAAACAGCTCCTGCCCTTAAGCAACTCAGTCTAATAGGGGAGAAAAAATGAAAACAACTATTTACGAATAAGATGGAGCTCATCCTAGAGGGAAGGAACTAGAATTAAGGGGAATCTGAAAAGGCTTCTTTTTCAATTTAATATTTTATTTTTCCATCGTTACATATAAAATAATTTCTGAAATTCATTTTTAAAAATTTTTTTGAGTTCTAAATTTTCTCCCTTCCTCCTCTCCCCACTCATTGAGAAGGTAAGCAATTTGATATAGGTTGTACATATGCAGTCATCCAAAACATATTTCCATGTTAGTCATGTTGTGAAAGAAAACAGACGAAAAACCACAAGAAAAAGAAAGCAAAGAAAAAGTATGTTTTGATCTATATTCAGCCTCCAACAGTTCTCTCTCTCTAGAAATGGATAGCATTTTTCATCTTAAGTCCTTCAAAATTGTCTTGGATCATTATATTACTGAGAATAGCCAAGTCATTCACAGTGGATCATGGTACAAGATTACTATTATTGTGTACAATGTTTTCCTGGTTCTGCTCATTTCACTTAGCAACAGTTCATGTCTTTCCAGGTTTATTTTTTTATGAGAACATCCTGTTTATCATTTTTTATAGCACAATGGTATTTCATCACAATCATAAACAACAATTTGTTCATCTATTCTCCAGTTGATGGATACCCCCTGAATTTCAAATTCTTTGTCACAACTAAAAGCTGCTACAAATATTTTTGTACACATAGGTCCTTTTCTTATTTATTTGGGATACAGACCTAGTTGTGGCATTGCTTGGTCAAAGAGTATGCATGGTTTTATAGTCCTTTGAGCACACAACAAATTTGCTTTACAGAAAGGTTAAATCAGTAAACAACATGCATTAGTGTCTCAATTTTCCCACACCTCCTCCAACATTTGTAATTTCCCTTTTGTCATATCAACCAATTAACCTTTTATTATGAAATGACTCTTATTTCTATTAATTTGGCTCAGTTCTCAATATATTTGAGAAATGAGGTCTTTATCAGAAAAACTTGCTATAATTATTTTTCATAGTTATGATTACTAACTATATTTCCTTCCATTCTATTTCCCTCTATTTATCCTAGTTTCTCTCTCCTTTCACCCTGTCCACTCTCAAAAGAGTTTTGCTTCTGACTTTTTTCTCCAGCAATCTGCCCTCCCTTCTATCTCATCCCACCCTTATCCCCTAACCCTTCCATTTTATTGTATGTTTAGAAACATTTCTAAACCTACCTGAATGTATATATTATTCCCTCTTTAGGTCAATTATCATCAGAATTGAGAGATGAGGATAAGATTCATGCCCTCTTCCCCTCTTTCCCCCATATTCCCCTCCACTGTATTATCTATTTTGAACATCTTTTATGTGTTACTCCATTCTACCTCTCCCTTTCTAGCAGTGCATTTTTCTTTCTCACCCCTTTATTATTTTTAGATAACCACCCCTCCATATCCAACTCACAGCTATACTTTCTGTCTACATATACTCCTACTAACTGTTGTAATAATGAGAAAGT
The DNA here is from genome assembly GCA_011680675.1 of Gymnobelideus leadbeateri. Classification (NCBI taxonomy): domain Eukaryota; kingdom Metazoa; phylum Chordata; class Mammalia; order Diprotodontia; family Petauridae; genus Gymnobelideus; species Gymnobelideus leadbeateri. The sequence goes on along the minus strand of WOXC01006577.1, from coordinate 151,183 downwards.
TTTTAGGACTTACAAGTATTAGGAATATAAACAGTTTAACCTTATTGAATCCCTTATGATTTCTCTTTCCTGTTTACCTTTTTATGCTTCTTTTGAGTCTTGTATTTGAAAGTCACATCTGCTAATCAGCTCTGGTCTTTTTATCAGAAATGCTTAAAAGTCCTCTATTTAATTGAATATCCATTTTTCACCTTGAATGATTATACTCAGTTTTACTTGGTAGATGATTCTTTGTTGTAATTATAGATTTTTTCTCTCCAGAATATTATATCCCAAACCATCTGAGTTAATGTAGAAACTGCTAAATCTTGTGTTATCCTGACTGTGATTCCATGATATTTGAATTGCTTGTTTTTGGTTGCTTTAAATATTTTATCAACCTGGGAAATCTGGAATTTGACTATGATATTCCTAGGAGTTTTGATTTGGGGATATCTTTTAGGAGGGGATCAGTGGATTATTTCTATTTCTATTTTACCTTCTACTTCTGGTATTAGGGCAATTTTCCTTGATAATTTCTTGAAGGATGGTGTTTAGGCTCTTTTTTTAAATTATGGTTTTCAGTTAGTCCAGTAATTCTTAATTAATCTCTTTTGGATCTATTTTCTACATCAACTATTTTTCCAACAAGATATTTCACATTTTCTTCTACTTTTTCATTCTTTTTATTTTATTTTATTGTTTCTTGATTTCTCATAAAGTCATTAGCTTCTACTTGCCCAATTCTAATTTTTAAGGAATTATTTTCCTCAGTGAGCTTTTATACCTCCTTTTCCATTTGGTCAATTCTACTTTTTTTAAGTTCTTTTTTTTTTCAGTGAATCTTTGTGCCACTTTTTTCCATTTGGCCTAATCTGGTTTTTGTTGTTGTTGTTGTTGTTGTTGTTGTTGTTGTTGTTGTTGTTTTGTTTTGTTATATTATGTATTTTAAGTTATTGTTTCCTTTGGTATTTTTTGTGCCTCTTTTACCAAGCTGTTGACTCCTTTTTAGTGATTTATTTTATGCACCACTCTCACTTTTCTTCCCAATCTTTCCTCTACCACTCTTATTTGATTTTTAAAATTCTTTTTTTTGGTCTTCCATTGTCTGAAGCCAGTTCATTTTTCCCCCTGAGTTTGGATGTAGCAGGGTTCTCTCCTGCCCCTTTTTAAAGCTCATTTAGTATTTTATTTTCCACCATTTATATGTAAATTTTTTCAACATTTTTTTTTAACTTTGAGTTCCAAATTCTCTCCCTTCCTCCCTCCTCATGCTCCACTTCTCATTGAGAAGACAAACAAATACAGGTTATATATGCACAGTCATGGAAAACATTCCCATATTAGTCACATTGTGAAAGAAAATATAAACCAAAAAAATAAAAACCTCAAGAGAAATAAAATGAAAAAAAAAAGTATGCTTCAATCTGTATTCAGACACCATCAGTTCTTTCTCTGGGCATGGATAGCATTTTTCAGGATATAGCAGTTTTGACTTTGTTGTCTTCTTCTGAGTTTCTGTTTTGATCTTCCCTGTCATCATAGTACTTTTTATAGTCAAGATTTTTTTCTGCTGTTTGCTCATTTTTACAGCCTACTTCTTTACTTTTAACTCTATGGTAAATGGGGTTGTTTCAAGAGTGGAGGAGGCACTGTCCTAAGCTTCAAATGTGGGGGGTTTGTGGGGGGTAATTGTAGGTTGGGGAAAGGTTGTGCAGCTGTTTTCAGAGATAATTCTGGGGACCTGTAAATTTTTGGCTCTCCCAAGGTGGTATGGTTTAGGGAGACTCTCTTGGCCTGTGCTCTGATCTATGTATGAACAATCACAAGCACTCTTTTCTGTCTTAGAGCTAAAACCAGGGTCCCAACTCTCCTGTAACTCCAAGCTTTGCTGTACTAGTACTCTTCCTCACTCTTGGACTAAGACCCAGGACTATGACCTAGATTTAAGTATTGTCAATGTAACAGAGTCCTACCCCTGCTACCATCAAAAGAGACCCCTGCAATATCCTTCTGATCAGGTGTCTGACCCCCTTACTATCTGTGGGCTGATAGATCTGGAAGCCACCACTGTTGCTATTGATTCAGTCACCCTCAACGCCTACTGTTGGTTTGCTGGGGCAATAGCCTATGCTGGACTGCACTTCACTCCCACCCTGGCACAACAGGTCTTTCCTGACAACCTCTTTAGTTGCCTAGGGGTGGAAAATTGCTTCACTCCATCCTTCTCTGGGTTCTGCAGCTTTAGAATTTGTGTTGAGGCATTATTTAAAGTTGTTTAGGGGTTGTTGGGAAGTGCTCATGTGACTCCCTACCTTTTTTTTGTCATCTTGGTTCCACCCCCCTGGAAAGGCTTCTTGTAAAAGGGAGGGTTTTTAGCTGATATTTGAAGGAAAACAAGGAAGTCACAAGATGGACACTAGAAAAGAAAAGATTCTGGGCATTTGGTTCAGTCGGTGAAAATTCATGGAGTCTAGAAATGGAGTATATTGTACAAGGAATAGTAAGGATGCTTACCTCAAAACTTTAGCTCAGGTTAATGAATACTGTGAGAAGCAGCAGTGACATAGTGGATGGACAGATGATAGTAAGACCTGTGTTCAAGTCCTGTTTCTAACACATACTAACTGACCCAGGCAAGTCAATCAACCTTTCAGTGCCCTAGGTAACTATTAAAAACTATAAATGGAAGAGAAAGAGTGAACTTATATTTGTAAAAGGAGTTTCCTCACTGGTGATGTTAAGGTTTGGGGCTTTAGGCTGTGCTCAAGACCCCAAAATACTAACACACTGGGTCCTGTCAAATGAAATTGACTCAACCCTTCTCTCAGCCAAAGAAAAGCAAAGCTTATTAAAGATTCACTATAATGGGTAGACTCTTTAGGAGCCTAAGTATTTATGAAACTTGTGTTGACAAGCAGGCCAGATTGAATCTCCTCTAGACTGAATCTGAGAAGCTTCATGGAGGAAAGATAGATCTTACATATAGAAGGATTATGGGAGGGATCTAGGGCTGGTTTAGAGGAAGGGTTTGGGGAGGATTTTGAAGAGGCCTCTAAGGAGGATCTTGTTGTGACTGAGGTCAGACTCCTGGAATGGAATTAAGGATTGGAAGTAGCTGAAGGCTACCTGGAGACAATGGAGGGCTAGGCTAGGTTAAAAGAAACAGAGATTTGGGCTTGGTAAAAGTGAAAGGCTTATGGCCTCAGGCAAATGCCTCTTCAAATGGGAAGATTCAAGGGGCTTCCCAGAGCCTAAATCCCATCACTGAGTTCCCTACACCAAAGAAATCACAACCTCTTGTTTCTCTCCCTATCCTGCACATTTATGCTGGGAGATAAGGAAGTAGCATGTGTGGAACATGCTACATGAGGGAAGGGTTTCTAATGCTAGATCTGCTATTGATTAAGCATGAGGAGGTTGTACTAATTCTTTTTTTCTAATTCTCAAATGCATTATTAACTCCTGTTCTACATCATTCATTTCCACCAGATTTTGAGTTACAACTTTTTTTCCCCCGTTTTTCCACTACCCACCCTCCCAGAATAGCAGTCCCACAAGATATCACCTCCTCCATCCTGCTTTCTCCCATATCTTCTCCCCTATCCCCTTCAACTTTTCCATTAGGACAAGGTGAATCTCCAAGCCCCAATTCCTGTACATCTTATCTCCCAATTACATGCAAAAGAGTATTAATAATAGTATTTATATATATATATATATATATGTATATGTATGTATATATATATATATTTGAAACATCTAATTTTAAGACCTTGAATTTCAGATCCATTCCCTTCCTCCCTTGTCACCCATTCCCTCTGGGAAGATAAGCAACTCAGTATGTGTTGTACATGTATAGCTATGTAAAACACGACCACAGTAGATATATTGTACAAGGCTGCTTATAATTCCCTCCCACCCATCCGACCCCCCACCTGGTACATTCTCCACTTGATCCTGTCCCTCTTCTATAGTGAGTGCTTCCAACCTCCCCCCGCCCCCAAGGATGCCCTCCCATCCATCATCCCTCCTCTCATCCCCCTTGCCCCTATTCTGCTGCAGGTTGAGATATTCCATTTATTATGCATGTCATTCTCTCCCTGAACCAAACCCTATGAAAATGTGGTTTTGCCTTTTTGCCTTCCTATTCTTCCCCTCTTCTGCAGCCACTTCCCCTTGCTTCTTCTACATGAGATAGTTTACCCTACCCTGTCTCTCCCCATCTCCTCTTGCCACTTGCCTCTCTCACCTCATAATTTCACCCCTTAGGTATCATCCCTTCCCAACAAATTCAACCTATGCCCTCTAACCATGCATAACTGTAAACAAATATACACACATATACATATGTATTCATGTGACCATATACCCTTCTTCCATTATTTTCACTCTGAAAAAAGTTGCATCAGTCAGTTATTGTTTTTCCATGTAGGAATATAAATAGGTTAATTTTGATAAGTTCCTTTTGATTTCTTTTCCCTGGTTACCTTCTCAGGTATCTCTTGCTTCTTGTGTCTGAATGTCAAATTTTCTATTCAACTCTGGTTTTTTCCTCAAGAATGCTTGAAAGTCCTCTATTCCACTGAATGACCATATTTTCCCCTGAAAAAAAAATACTCAGTTTTGCTGGGTAGGTGACCCTTGGGTTCAGTCCCAGCTCTTTGCCCTCTCGAATATCATATCCCATGCCCTTTGATCCCTCAGTGTAGAAGCTGCTAGGTCCTGGGCTATTCTGATTGTGTTTCCACAATATTGAAATTGTTTCTTCCTGGCTGCTTGTAGTATTTTCTGCTTGATCTGGGGATTCTGGAACCTGGCTATAATATTCCTGGGAGTTTGCTTTTTGGGATCTTTTTCAGGAGGTGATCTGTGGATTCTTTCAACCTCTCTTTTGCCCTCTGGGTCTAAAACATCAGGGCAATTTTACTTGAGAATTTCTTGAAGGTGATTTCTAGGTTCTTTCTTTGATCATGGCTTTTGGGTAGTCCAATAATTTTTAAATTATCTCTCCTGGATCTAATTTCCAGGTCAGTGGTTTTCCCCATGAGATATTTCACATTGCCTTCTATTCTTTCATTTGTTTGGATCTGCTTAACAGCATCTTGATTTCTCATAAAGTCATTAGCTTCCATTTGCTCCAGTCTAACTCTGAAGCAATGAATCTCCTCAGTGAACTTTTGAGATTCTTTTTCCATCTGGCAAATTCAACTTTTTAAGGCATTCTTCTCCTCATTGCCCCTTTGGGCCTCCTTTGCCATTTGAGTTAGTCTATTTTTTAAGGTGTTGTTTTCCTCAGTCAGGCTGTTGACTCTCATTTCATACTTTTCCTGCATCCTTCTCATTTCTCTTCCCAATTTTTCCTCCTCTTCTCTTATTTGATTTTTAAAGTCCTTCTTAAGGTCCTCTATGGCTTGTAACCTGCTCATATTTTCTTTTTGGGCTTTTGGAGCAGGATTTCTGACCTCACAGTCCTCCTCCTGTTCTATCCTTTCAATCCTCTTTGCCCCCAAAATAGGAGTCTAATGTTGCAATTTCTGTTTAATTTGTTTCGTTTGCCTTAGCATGTTGCCACTTAATTACTTGACTTTTGGGCTTGTTGCCACAGTAGGACTCGGACACCAGACAGGGGAGCTTCTGTCCCGAACATGTTGGGGGACAACTTCAGTTTCTGGCAAGCTGGATATCCACCCCACTACTTCCCACCCAGACCACAATCTAGATCCAGGGAGGTTAAAGCAAGAATGATTACCCCACAAGACTGATTGCTGGATCTCCCTACAGTTCACAGGTCAGTAGCTGGAGCTGCCTCTGAAAACTATAAAATGGCGTGTCTCCTCAGTGGCTTCTAGCCCCCAGGGGAGGAAGCCGACTCGTTCCCCAAATACTGGTCCCAAAGTCCATAGGGCACTAACCTCTCACTTTGTCCCAGGCATGGCTGTGTTGACCATTCTGGATTCGCCACAGCTGCTGGTGTTCTGGGGTCCCTCCAGCTGGCTGCTGGCCTGGCCGCCCTAGGGATAAAACCATGGCTCACTCGGACCTGGGCTCTGCTCTCCACGAGCTGCAGGCTGCACTGCCGACTTTCATAGCACTGTGCTGGCCCTACCTGCAGGGCTGCTGGGCTGTCCTCAGCAGGAGGTTAGCTTCTCTGAGTTGTTCTTTGGGTGCTGGGGCTCCAGAAGTTGGTCAGAGTCCCCTTTTACATAGTTTGGAGGTAATCTGGTGGAAGAGAGCCTTGGACATCCTGTTTCTACTCTGCCATCTTGACTCTGCCCCCCCCCCCACAGTTGTTGCTAATTCTATAGCCCCCCTTTTCTCTCAACCTATGATGCTATGATCTTATCTGACTTTGAAGAAGTCTCTCTCTCTCACCCTCTTTCTGCCTCTGTCTCTCTGTCTCTCTGTCTCTTTGCCTCTTTTTTTGTCCCTCTGGCTCTCTCTGTCTCTGTCTCTCTCTTTGTTTCTGTCTTTGTCTCTCTGCCCCACTGTGAATTTTGGTTTCTTCGTTTATAAAATATGGAAGGTGGGCACGTTAGTCTTTAAGATCTCTTCCCATTTTGAGTCCCATGAATTGATCCAAGTATCTGATCTCATACTCAAAACAACTCTTGTTCAACCTTAGACTGGCTTTTGGTGGAACATGAAAGAACATTTGAATGAAAACCTGCAAGTTGTTTGGGGGCCCACTGTATACAAAGTCAGGCTTGCAAAAGGTTGACATTTCCCTAACCATTTGGAATATATTTGGCTCTCCCTTGATTAGAACATCAAACTTCCTGTTGTTGCTGGCTATGAAAAGAGACTGCCACCTTCTACACGAATGTCTCTCATACATAATATCTGAAAGTGCTTTACAAGCTAAATGATAGTAAAAATTATTAAAAACCAATGATTTGGGGAGATCCAGAATTCTCCCCTTTCCCTAAAGTTCGTATTTCAAGGCTCAGTCTCTGAAAGAGAGTACTGATGAAAATAGGAGACTGGATTTACATCCTTATCAATCTAGGTCTTGCTACCCCACTCAACCTTGTAAGGAATTTAATCTAAAGAGAAACTCCCAACCTATTGAATTCTACTCTGGCTTGTGTGGGGAGACATAGATACTTTGTCTAGATTTCCCCAGGCTAGGAGTGACTTGGAAGTAAATGTACATCCTCTAGCCTCTCATTAGGTCTACCTCTCTTTATAATACCCATTCTCTCAAAAATTAACCAATAGGAATTGATAGCCACCCTAAGGAATACCCATTCTTCCAAGGGCATATAAACTGTGAGCCCACTACCACTGGGAGTCTTTGGCATTCCAAGAGTGTCACTGATCTATTGTATTAGCAAGATGCTAGCATTATTAACAAAATTATTAATTATCCAGAAATTATGTTTCTCAGATGTTTTAAATGGCAACAAGGTTTCTGTGCTAAAAGTTAACCCATATAGAGACTCATGTGCAGACTGGCATTATTGAGTCATTTTTCATCTGCCTTTCAGTCATCTCAAACTGTATGTCCCATAGACATCTCAAACTCAAGAAGTCCAAAACAGAACTCATTCCTTACTTCCCTCAAGGTCTTCCCTCTTCCAAACTTCCCTATTACCATCTTCCTAGTCACCTGGGTTTGTAATTCTCAGTCCCATCCTTATCTCTTCATTTTCATATATTCAAATCATTGCTAACTCTTATGATTTCCACAACCACATTTTTCATATGCATTCCCTTCTCTTCACTCACAATCTGCCACCTTAGATCATCATCACCTCTTAACTATGCTATTACAATATAATCTTCCAACTATTCTCCTTGGGGGAGGTATGGCTAAATGGTGCCTTATGTGAGAATAGTTCTAGAGATTTTAGTAGATGACAAATAGAGTAAGAGTCAATAAGATAAGACGTGACAGCCAGAAGAGGGGAAGTGGTAACCCCAAAATGTACTCTGCTCTAGTAAGAATGTATGTGAAGACTCTGAACAAACTTTGGAATTACAGAACCCACAAAATGACACAGAGAGACTAACCTCCTGCTGAGGACAGGCTGGCCGGCTGGCAGGGAGCAGCCAGCATAGTGCTCTGGGAGCCAACCCCAACACCACCTGAGCCGGAGGTCTTAGCCCTGACCAGCCACTGGCTAGAGGGACTTCAGATCACCAACACCTGCAGTGGTTTCCAGAATTATGAACCCATAGATGCCAAGGACAAAGTGAGAGGTCAGTGTAGCATAGATTTTGGCATCCAGTAGTTGGGAGTGTGGTTGGCCTTTGCCCCCAGGGAGAGAAGCAGTTGAGGCACATTGGCCATGCAGCCCCCATCACACCGCAGCTTCAGCTCCTGGCATGCAGATTGTAAGGGGACCAGTCTGAGGGATAATTGCTCTTTCTTTAACCTGCTTGGATCTGGATTGCTATCTAGGGTGGAGGTCCTGGGGTATATGACCAGCTTGCCAGAGAGTGTGGAGGCTTCAGAGAGGGCACCCAACTAATACCTTCAGCAGGTGAGAGAACCCCAGCAATTGGGTGGAAGCTCACTTGTCTGGGAGTAGAATCCTACTATGGCAAAAAGCCCAAAAGTCAAGTAATTGAGTGGCAACAGGAGCAGGCAAAGGAAGCAAAGCAAGCAGAGCAATCCAACTTTGCACTCCTATTTTGCAGACAAAACGGACTAAAGCATGGAACAGAAGGAAAACAGCTAAGTCAGAACTCCTTCACCAAAAGCTTCCAAGAAAAACTACGAGCTGGTTACAGGCCATAGAAGACCTTAAGAAGGATTTTGAAACCAAATAAGAGAAGTGGAGGAAAAATTGGGAAGAGAAATGAGAATGATGCAAAAAAATTATGAAATGAGAGTCAACAATGTGACTGAAGAAAATAACACCTTAAAAATAGACTAACCAAAATAGCAAAAGAGGCTCAAAAAGGCAATGAGGAGAAGATTGCCTTAAAAAGCCGAATTTGCCAGATGGAAAAAGAATCTACATGAAAGCCATAATCAAAAAAGGAACCTAGAAATCATCCTTCAAGAAATTCTCAAAGAAAATTGCCCTGATATTTTAGAACCAGAGGGCAAAATAGAGGTTGAAAGAATCCACTGATAACCTCCTGAAAAATATCCCAAAAAGAAAACTCGTAGGAATATTATAGCCAGGTTCTGGAATTCCCACATCAAGGAGAAAATATTACAAGCAGCCAGGAAGAAACAATTTGAATATTGTGGAAACACAATCAGGATAACACAGGATCTGGCAGCACATTGAGGGATTAAAGAGCTTGGAATATGATATTCTGGAGGTCAAATGAACTGGGGTTAAAACCAAGAATCATCTACCCAGCAAAACTGAGTATCATGTTTCAGGGGAAAATATGGTCATTCAGTGGAATAGAAAACTTTCAAGCATTCTTGATGAAAAAAAACCAGAATTGAATAGAAAATTTAACATTCAGATACAAGAAACAAGAGAAGCATGAGAAGGTAAACAGGAAAAAGAAATCATAAGGAACTTATCAAAGTTTAACTATTTATATTACTACACAGAGAAATAATAATTGTAACTTATGAAACTTTTCTCAGTATGAAAATAATTGGAGGTAATATAGATGTTTTATATATATAAAATTATATACACATACATATATATGTCTATATAGGAGGTTATATGGGCATATGTATACATATGTGAATGTGTACAGGTATACATAGATAGAGGGCACAGGACCAATTTAATGGGAAGGGATGATACTTAAAAGGTGAAATTAAGAGGTAAGAGAGGAATATAAGGAGAGGAGATGTGTAGAGACAGAATGGGTTAAACTATCTCATATAGAAGAGGTAAAGGAAAATGGTTACAATGGAGGGGAAGAATAGGAAGGCAAAAGGGAATGGGTCAACCTTATTCTCATTGAATTTGGCTTAGGGAGGGAATGACATACACACTAAATAGGGTATCTCACCCTACAGGATAGTAGGGGGAAGGGGATGAGAGGGGTGATGATGGAAGGGAGTGCAGGCTGGTAGGAAAGGGAAGTTGGAAACACCCACTTTTGAAAAGGGACAATATCAAAGTAGAGAATAGAACAAGTGGGGAGTGAGATTGGATGGAGGGAAATATAGTCAGCCTTTCACAATATATCCACTATGGAAATGTTTTACATAGCTTCACCTGTACAACCTATATTGAATTATCTTCCCAGTAAGGGTGGGTGACAAGGGAGGAAGGGAATGAATCTGGAATTTAAAGTTTTAAAATTAAATGTTTAAATATATGTGTGTGTGTGTACGTATATATATATATATGTATATTTATATATGTATATATATATATAAACTATTATCAATATTATTTTACATGTAACTGGGAAATAAGATATACAGGCACAGAGGCATAGAGATCCACTGTGCCCTACTGGAAAGTCAGAGTGGGTATGGGAGAAGATATGGGAGAGTGCAGACTGGAGGAGGGGATAACCAGTGGGATCTCTATTTTGGGGCGGTGGGTAGGGGAAAAATGGGAAAAATTTGTAACTAAAAAAATGAATGATGTAAACTAGAAGTTAATAAAGCATTTGATTACAAAAAAAAGAAAAGAAAGATAAAAAAAAGCATGTATGTGAAGTATTTCATTCAGATCTGGAAGTCAAAGTTTAGGAAGAACATTGACATAGGAAGAATTTCCAGAGAAAATGACCAGTATGATAAGAGGCCTTAAGACCTCTAGGGATCTGCTGAAGAAACTTGAGATATTCAGCCTGGGGATAAAAAAAGAGGAATTAGACAAAGTATCTCATTCTAATATCATAACTAATTACACTTTTAGATAGAAAGGACACCCCCATGGAAGAGTTATTAAGCATTTTCTGCTTTGACTCAGGAGCCAAAACGAATGACAACAGGTAGAAATATTGGACATATCAATCATTCCTCTCAACTTCATCATGCCCCAGAAACTTCTGGGACAAGTACTTTTTTGTTTGCCCCCATAAGCTCCTTGAGGACAGGAGCTATCTTTTTTTCAGCCTATATTTGTTTTCCTAACATTTAGTAAGGTGCCTGGTACATAGTAAGTAAATAGCAAATGCTTGTTGACTGACTGATTAATAGAAGTATTCAAATATATTTAAACATTAAAAAGGAAAGAGTTTGTGAGTGTGTGTGTGTGTGTGTGTGTGTGTGTGTGTGTTTCTACAAGAATAAACTACCTCAAGACAGGGAACAGAATCATAGATTTTGAGCTAGAATATACATTAGTTTGAATTGAATTTATTGAATGTGACCCCTCATTTTACAGATGAGGAAACTGAGATACACAGAACTTTGTTTTAGTGATTTGCTCAGAGTCACACAGCTAATATCTGAAGTGGAATGTGAATATATGCCTTTCTGACTTCCTCTAGTGCCCTATTGAAATATCTCAATCACCCCTGATTGAGAATGTTGCAGAAATAGGATTTCTAGGTAAGGCCATAGGCTTTATGGAGCTGAAAGAAACTTTAAATACAATCTAATCCAATGCAATTCTAACCTTAAGGAATAACTGCTGTGTCCATGGTGGCTTGAATACTACTCTCACTCCCTGTTCTGTGCTTAGGCATAGAGTTGAGACTATTTTCAGGTTCAGGAAGCCTGTCTTTAATGAGAGGGGTTACATTCCATGTCCAAACACTCTCTTTGGCCCTTAAACTCCAACCCTAGTGACATGAAAATGATTTTATTTATTGTTTAGATTATGGTCAAAAAGAGTAGTAAAAAGTTCTCCAATATACAACATGAATCAGATATGTTGTTGTTGTTCTTTCCTTTTAATTGTGCCTGACTCTTTGTGATTCCATTTGGGGTTTTCTTGGCAAACATACTGAACTGGTTTTCTTCTCCAATTTATTTTGCAGATAAGAAACCTGAGGCAAACAGTGTTAAATGACTTGCCTAGGGTCACATGGCTAGAGAATGTCTGAGGCCAAATTTGAACTCAGGAAGATGAGTCTTCTTGCCTCCAGATCCAGCACTCTTTCCTCTTTGCCATGTTGCTGCCCTGAATTAAAAAATGGGTCAGTTGATTTACTCCTATACACAAAAGAAATGTTAAATATAAAAGACTCATACTACAGATAGACAGAATAACTCAAATATGATTCAGTAATGCGATTTGTAGCTAACGTTCCAATGTGTCAGAAAGATGATGCTTAAATCTCATCTGAAAATAAAATAAAACAATTTCTAAGACTGATAATTAGATATTTTGTATTTTGCTTTTGCTCTGCACTGTCTTAAATCTAGAACTGGGGGGAACCACAGAGCTTATCTAGTCCAGTTTGGTCATTTTACACATCAGGAAACCAAGGGTCAAAGAGGACGATGGATGGCACAGTGGATAAAGCACCAAAATTTGATGAATCCAGAAGGCCTGAGTTCAACTTACTAGCCATGTGACCCTTAGTAAGTCACTTAACGTTTTCTCCACCTTATTTTCCTCACATGGAAAATGGGGACCGTAATAGCACCTGACTCCCAGGCTTGTTTTAGGGACCAAATGATATCACATTTGTAAAATATTTAGCACAGTGCCCAGCACATAGTAGGTACTTAATGAATATTTGTTTCCTTCCTTCTTTTCTTAAGTAGCACACCCAATAGTCACAGAGCTAGTAAGCATCTGAGACAGGACTTGATCTGGGGTCCTCTGACTCCAGAGTCACTGCCCCTTCCCTAAGGGAAGTAAATGACTTACCCATGGTGAGAGAGTCATCCTTATTGAATGAGAAAAAAAAAAATTCCTATTGAATGAAAGAATGAAGCTCATACCTACCCTAAGTCTTCATCATGTTATACTGCCTTTCAGAGAAAGCTACTGATCACAAAGAACACAGCATAAGAAGATCTACTTTGCCTGTAGTCAGATTCACTCTTTTCTGGATTCCATCATCAGCTCCAGAAACATATCTTCCTGTAAGATGTAATCAACTCTGAGTATCTTCAGTGCTTCCTGCCCCTGAGGCCACATCTTTCCTCTGTTTGGGTTAACAAAGAACAGCAACCTAGAAGGCAGACATTGGAGAGTTCCTCCCAGACCCTTCACCTGGGGCCTAGGAGACCACTGGGTATCAATAGGAATTGAATATGCCCTCCAGTCAACATCTCAGCTTTAAAAAAAAAAAAAAGAGCTCTCCTGTGAGCTCCTTGAGGGTAGAGACTAATTTTTGCCCTTCACTGAATCCCTAGGACTTAGCACAGGGGTAGGCACATAGTAGGTGCTTAATCATTTTTTTTTTGACTGATTAACTTTTGAATGTTTTACTCCAGGGGATAAAATTCATCCTTGGTCCAAGATCATATGAGCTGAGGAAAGCAGAATTTAAACCTTTTTTTCCTCCTATTAAAAAAATAGGAAGTTTGTACATCAGGTTGGTTTTCCAAAACGCATTCAATAAAAATATTTACCAGACTCTTCTGTGCGGAAACATACTAACTCTTGCCACCCACAGCACCACACAGAAGTGCTTTCTTGGCCCAGAGAGACAAATGCCTACTTATGTACAATCTAGGCCAGGCTCTTTCCTTTCAGCCCTCAGACTGGTCTACTTTTGATCAGCTGTGTGTGGGCCAGTGCATGGGAAGATCTAAGCTTCATCATCAGGTTGCATTCTCCCCTCCCACCCCAAGTAGAGGAGGACTGGTCTCCACAGGCAGCCAGTGCTACATTCCTGAGACATGGCTCTGATCCCATCTTTCCCTTACAAAGACACCTTCCATAACTGTCTACTGCTTACAGGATCAAGTCTAGAGTCCTTAATCTGGCCTTCAAGATCAACCAAAATCCACCTCTGATTGACCTTCCAATCTTAGTTCCCACTATTGCCTTTCACACAGCTAACTCACATATTATATATACCTGTTTTCCTCATTCCCAGAGCACACCATGTACTTCAAGTTAGAATGACTTCCCCCTTACATCTCTCTATCCAGTTCCTAACCATCCTTCAAGGTCCAAGTCAAATTATATGCCCTCCAAGTGGTTTTCCCTAATTACCCTAGTCCTTTTCACACTTCACATGGAGCAGTGAGGTGATGCATTGAATAGAGTACTGGCTTAGAATCAGGAAGATTTATTTTCATGAGTTCACATCTAGTCTCATATACTTAAAAGTTGTGTGAAGCTGGGCAAGTCACTTAACCCTGTTTGCCTCAATTCTCCATTTATAAAATGAGCTGGACAAGGAAATGGCAAACCACTTCAGTGTCTTAGTCAAGAAAAGACAAAAATGGGGTCACAAAGAGTCAGCCATGATAGAACAAAAGCAAATGTTTTCACATATCATCATGCATTGTGGTTTCATGTTCATATCTTATCTCCTCTATTATCCTGAAGTTCCATGAGGACAGGGGCCATATCTCATTTACAGGACCCCAGAACCAGTTTGGAAGAAATATCAGAAGTCATCTTGTTAAACTGATACCCAATCACATATCTCCTTTACAACATACCTAATAAATAGTCTTGAAGACTTTCACTGGACAGATGTTCACTGAGATATTCTATTCCATTTTGAAAAGTTGTCATTATTAAGAATGTCTTTAGTATTTGAGTTGAAATTTTCCCCTGTAAAACTGCCACCCCAGAGATGCAACATGATGTGTTAGAAATAGTATTGACTAAAGAGTCAGAGAACCTGAGAAACAAACTCAGGACTGAGAAATGCATAGCTACCATAGGGCTATTGGTGGCACAATGGATAGCCCATTAAGCCTAGAGTCAGGAAGACCTGAGTTTAAATCTGCCTTCAAATACTTGTTAGCTGTGACCCTAGACACATCACTTAACCTCTATTTTCATTTTCTCATCTATAAAATTGGGGTAACTATAACCCAAATCTCCCAGGATTTTTGTGAAAATCAAGTGAGACAATAATTATAAAGCACTTAGCACCTGACACATGGGAAGTGATGATTGATAGATAGAAAGATAGATAGATACACACATATACATACATATATATGTATGTGTCTATATAGCATATACATATATCACATATGTATATATATAGCATATACACAGCACATATATGCACATATATGCATCCATACACACATATGTAATGTTAACTACTATGATTCCTACCCATATTACTTCATACCATTCACTTGGCTTCCCTGGGCCTCAGTTTCTCGTCTCTAAAATGACAGGGTTTTAGCAAGATTTTCTCTGGAGTCCCTTTGATTCTATGTCTATGATATTATGGCCTGGTTCTGTCTTCTAGAGCCAAGCAGGATAAATCGAATCCCTCTTTTCCATTGTAGGTCTACAACTATTTCCTCATCATTTTACTAATTTAGCATTAGAAGGGGCCTCTGACAGTTTCTAGACCAACTCGCACATTCTACAGATAAAGTAACTGAAGCTGCAGGTCACCCAGGAAGTTAGTCAAGGAACTGGTATTTGAACTCAGGTCCCCTAACTCTCAACAAAATACTCATTTTCCAACAAGGCATCAATCACATGTCTCCTTTCTTTTCTTTTTCTTTTCTTTTGCTATTTGGGGGGCAGTTGGGGTTAAGTAACGTGCTCAAGGTCACATGGCTAGGTTTTTGTTGTTGTTGTTGTTGTTTGTTTGTATGTGTTAAGTGTCTGAGGCCAGATCTGAACTCATGTCCCACTGACTCCAGGGCTGAGGCTCTACTCACTACACCACCTAGCTACCCCACATGACGTCTTTCGTAAGTCTTTTCTTCTCTGGGCTAAACATTCCCAATTTCTTCCACTGGCTCCTATGTGATATTGTTTCCACTCTCATCATCTGGCTTACTCTCCTCCAAATTAACTACATACAAATTCTAGGTCTCCTCTCCCCCACTCCCCACTCCCACCTTATTCATCACTTTCATATCATTGGTCAATGATTTTTAAAAGGTTAATCAATCAATGAATTAACTAGCTAAATCCCTATTGGAGGTACCAGTATATAATGGCAAAAACCAAGAATTTGAAGCCAAAATAGGAAAAAGGAGGAAGAAAAAAAGAGTTCAGAGAGTAAAAGTCAGTTGAAGAGAATATTTGAGGGCTATGGGGCAAAGATGTGGAGGCGGAAAAGAAGAACTCTCAGGAATGGAAAGCTAAAAATCAGAGCACATTGTCCAAAGTGCATTCAAGCACCAAAACAAAGACTCTTGTTAGGCATAACCGTGGAGCACAAAGGCAAGTCCTTTTACCTCAAAGGGCCTCTGGAAAATGAAGGCATCAGACTCTCTGACATTTAAGATTTCTACCAGCTCTAAATGCTGTTCTTATATCTTTGATTCCTTTACTGAATAATCAGGTGGAAACTTTGACTTAGGAGTTTTAAGTCTTTCCATGTATTCCCCAGTTTGAACAGAAGATTTTCATTCATTTAAGTGCTGCTACTCAGTGGTCCATTTAGATATTGAGATTCAGGTACTCTCTCTATATGTGGGCACCTTGAAAGAAGAAAGGTCCAAATGCATCCAAAGCAAATAGGCAAAGACATTTCCTAACATGTAGGAAACCAACCAAATTTATTTTGGTGCCCTAGGGAAGAATTTATGAAAACTCCCAAGATTGATAATAAGATTTACAGTTAGAAAGAATATTCTTAGAGTAATGGAATGATGATGGCTAGAGTTAGAAGATTTGGCCCTCTAATTTTATAGATGGAGAAACTGAGGCCCAGAAATGTGATTTATTTGTCCAGGGTCACGTATGGGCAGCAGTGCTGGAATCCTCAATCTAGAGCAGGAAAGATACTCTGAGATTATCTAGTTAAGCCCCCCGTTTAAGGAGGCCCAGAGATGTGACTGGCCATGATCATACAGGAATTATTAAAGATGGGCCTCAAACCCAGATTTTTAACTCCAAATCTAGTGATTCTTTCCACCATAGCACATAGCTACTCCATTCCCCTAGCATCAACATGCTGCTCCTGTCACATGCAAGAAGCAATTCTAATTTGATAAATAAGGCCCTCAGACTCTATCATTTCACCTTCTAAAATGACATTTGCAAATATCAATGGAGCATGTGAATTAGGTCACTCATGTCTAAGATTTCTATTATTTTTCCACCAAGCATTCACAACCTATTTTTGAAAATGCGATCCTTACCTCGCTCTTCTCATATGCCACCCCTGTATGAATGACACCTTCACATCCTCAAAACAATGTCTCAATGTTTCCCAGGATCCCCCAGCCTCCCAGCCCTCCCCCCACCCCAGCCCATGGACATCATCCAATGTTTCCTCACTGGCTGTAGAAAGTGAGAACTTGGACAGTGGAGTCCTTGAAACTCGAGGTCATTCAAGGCCATCGGGACTTGGCTTTCACAGAACCTGAATGCTAGGTTCGCCCTGAGACTATCAAAAGAGAACTCCATCGTGTTTTTTCAATAAAAAATCTGTGCTTGAGAGCTTTGCTGGAAGGAGAGAACATGTGGGATGGGATTTATAGTTCTGTTTCTCAATTCTCCTCCTTTATTTTTTCAGGCTGGCAGAGTCACCAGACATGTTAGCGTGGACCAGAGCTGACCTCTTTGTCCCAGGCCGAAGTTTACCCTTGTAATTGATTTGCTGTTGCTCTGAAGGCTGCCTCCCCCTCTTGTTCTTCAGCAAACCCCTCCTCCCCCAAGCTACCTTATATTTGGAAAGTGTTGAGTGTTTCAGAAAAGTCAGGAGTGTCCCTGAAAGGGGGCCATGGAGTGGTAGTGACTCTGTCGCAAATGGTGCCCAATGTCTGAGTCACACCTACCCCTGGGGGTTAATGCACCAGAAAACAAGGGCAAAGACCAGAGAAATGGTGGGAGGGAGATAAAGGGGGAGGGAGAAAGGAATAAATCATAGAAGAAGAAAGAGAGCGATGAAAATAGGAAAAAGGAGAAAGAAAAATAGAGTCCAGAGAGTAAAGGGCAGTTGAATGGAATATTTGAGGGCTGTGAGAGCAAAAGAGGTGTGGAGGGGGAAGAGAAAAACTCTCAGGAATGGAAAGCTGAAAGTGAGAACACATTGTCCAAAGTGCATTCAAGCACCAAAACAAAGACTCTTGTTAGCCACAGCCCTAGAGCATTAAGGGATATGTCAAAGGAATCTTGAAGGTTGATCCAGCTTTAACCCTCTGAACCTCTAGCCCAGGAGGGTCCCTACACCTAAGTTAGAAAGGTAAAAGGCAAATTAATAGAAAAAATGAAAAGGTATCAGAGCCAATGTTCCTGCCAATCCCTGACCTTCAGAGGCTCGTCTGCCTGAGCAATGCCAAGGGTTTTGGTCTGCTTGGAGAAGTAGCCCCATGACTCACTTTTCCCCTTCCACCAGTTTCCCCACCCTCCCCCGAACAAATCATCTTCTAAGCTCTCCTACACTAATGTTGAGTCTGTCTTGGTCAGATCTCCAGGAGGCAAAGGGGTCCAGCTTTTTTGTTTGTTTGTTTTCAAATGCTGTTTCCTTTGCCATAGGTTCCTAAGAGTTAAACCTAGAATGGATCTTAGTCCAACACTTCCCCCCGACATCAGAGATGAGACAACTAAGATCCAAAGAGATGAATTCACTTTCCCAAGGTGACCCTGAATCTGAACCCAAGTTGTCTACTTACAAATCAGAACTGTAGCTAGCAATATAAGTGCACAGGGCAATTGTGACAAAACCTGAGGCAGTGAAAACAGCACAAAAAGGTTCCTCTGACCAGCTCTTTCTAAAGAAAACTTTAGTCACTGATGGTAAGAGACTTTGAAATTCAAAACAATCTTCCATAGCAAGGGGTGGCAGCACATTATGATATCATTGCTGAGGAGGCCACCTCTAGAGGAAGATCAAGACAGCTCCAGGACCTGAAGATTACCTACCTTGTGGCTTTCTGGAAAGGGAAGTAGGTCATCTGGTAACTTCTTATTTCTTAATTATTCTTGCTAATTGTATGTTAAACATAGTGGTTTCTTCCTGCTGTGGGGATATAGATATTTTAGCACCTTCTAAATGTTGGCACCCAGAAACAAAGCCCCAGTTGCCTTGCACAAAATAGTGGCTGATACACATCTAGTATGATGATCCTTGGTGTAAGGCTCTCCAGTCCTAGCTCACATCTAAGGACCTTTTGGTTGGTCCCTGTTGGCTACAACTATGTCCCATCCAGCTAACTCACATGATATGCCTTATCCCTTTAACCAGTATCAATAATCAATAATAAGCATGTATTACTACTAGACTTATTGCTATTCTTTGGTAGAGGTGGTAGAAATTTGAGTCCTAGAGAAGACCAAGTCAAAGGCCAAGAATTCTCAGGGGAGTCAGTATGTGACTTTATAATTTTACTAGTCACATTTAGATTTCCTGGGTCATAGAAACTGTGTTAGTAGTTAGCACCTTAGATTTAGGACCAAGAGGTCTGTGTTAAACTTCCTCCTCTGACCACAGGCAAATAAGTCACTGAACCCTGCATGGAGGGTGTGAACTCCTTCATCTCTAAAATGGACATTTCAGTTCAGAAGGTACACAATACCTTCCCTCAGAGTGAATGAAGTGCTTTGCAAAAATGGAAATGCCAGTTGTCATTATTGATATAGAGGGATGGATAAAGGAAAGACAAAGTAGGGATGGAAATTGAAGAAGTACAATCAGATTAAAGAGGAGTTCCTAACCTGGGATAGTGGAAATAACACAGCTTTGTGTTTGAGTCTTGACCCTATTATCCACTAGCTACAGGTACCCTGTGTCACTTTCCATCTCTGGCCTTCAGTTTGCCCTCTAAAAAATAAGAGCCTGGTACAGGAGTTGGGAACCTGCAGCCTCGAGGTCATATGTGGCCCTCGAGGTCTGCAAGTGCAACCCTTTGAGTGCATCCAAACTTCACAGAGCAAATCCCTTTAATAAAAGGATTTGTTCTGTAAAACTTGGACTCAGTCAAAAGGCCACACCCAAGAAGCTAGAAAGCCACATAAGGCCTAGGGGCTGCAGGTTCCTCACCCCTGGTCTTGTATGACAAGGATTCTGTTTCCTTATAGCTCTAACAGACCTTTTTTGGGGGTGAGAATGAGGTACTTTACCCCCAAGCTAGGACCATGTAAAGCAGGAGGGCAACTAGAATGGGAACTAGAGCCTTTTACACAAGTCTGGGTTGTTTAGCCTGGAGGAGGGAAGGTTTATGTTAGGGTTAGGGATGTGGTTGATGTTTTACCTGTCTTCAGGTATCTGAAGGACTCTCCTAGGAAAGTGGAGCAATGGACAGAAATTTGCAGAAAGGCAGATTTCAGTTCAGTGTAAGGAAGGAAGAACTCCCTAACTATCATAGCTATTCCAAAGTAGAATGAGCTCCCTCAAGAGGAAGTGGCTCTTCCTCCTTTTCCCCCCATTTGTAAGCAAAGGCTTAATGATTGTATATCTGGCAAACTGCAGAGAGAATTACTCTTCAGGTATGGCTTGGACTAAACATTTTCTATGGTAACTTTTCACTCTGAGACTCTATGAAGTTTATGAACAGAAAATTCCTAGGGGTGGGCACAAGTTTGTTAATAATCAAGTCCTAGCTCAAAGGATAGGGAAAGCTCCTATCCATGACCTTTGACCTAAAGATGCCACTACTAGGTCTATATCCCCCTAAAGATGAAAAAAGATAAATAAATCAAACATGCAAATATGTGTGCTGTATGTGTATATACATTGCAATATATACTGTGATAAATTTTTTATTGAATCATAAGATTTAGATCTGGAAGGAATTATCTGGGACAACATTTTTCATTTGAATACATTCATAATCATATGTATGTATGAGCCCACACATGTGCATATGTGCATGTGTGTTGTTTACATATATGCTGTGTGTATATACAAATATTTATGTGTGTGTGTGTGTGTGTGTGTGTGTGTGTGTGTGTGTGTGTGTGTAGCAAAAAAAAAAATTCTGCAAGCTAAGGGGATATCCTCCTATTGGGAAATTGCTAAACAAACTATGGTATGTGAATGTAATGGATTATTACTCTGCCATAAGAAATGATTAAGTGGACAGTTTCAGAGGAAGCTAGAAAGCCATGTATAAACTGATACAGAGAGATAAGCAGAACCAGGAGAACACATTATACAAAGACAACAATGTAATAAAGAAAAACTACTTGGAAAAATACTGGAATTCTGATCCATACAATGACAAATCATAATATTATGGGACCATGGATGAAGCATGCTCCATGCTCCCTGACCTAAAGGTGATGGGATTCAAGATACAGTAAATTAGACATATTTTTGGATATGGTCAGTGGGACAATTTACATTGTTTTACTATGCACATATATATCTTTTGCTTTTTGGAGGGCAATTGGGGTTAAGTAACTTGACCACTGTCACACGGCTAGGTTTTTGTTTGTGTGCGTTAAGTGTCTGAGGCTGGATCTGAACTCAGGTCCCTCTGACTCCAGGGCTGACACTCTACTCACTGCACCACCTAGCTGCCCCACTGTGCATATTTTTAATTGCGGTTTTCTTGTTTTTGTTTTTTTTTTCCTGTTTTTTGTTGCTGTGCTTATTGTAGAAGGAAGAGAAGGGAGAAGAAATAAATGCTTGCTAGTTGAAAAAAAATCTAATCTATATATTTATTTATTTAAAGGAAAGTTCCTATCCCAGCCTAATGTCTGTTGTCAATTAATCCTCCTCCTCCACTCTAGGGAAAGATTCAAGATTGATTCAGAGACCAATTTAATTGGTTCTCTTGGCTTCTCCTGACATCTTGCCCTCATCTGAGGCTTTCCTAAACTGGGATATAGTAGAAAGAACACTGCACTTGGAGCCAAAGGGTCTGAGTTTGAACCTCTTATATGATACTGTATGACTTGGAGAAATCATAGGTCACTCTTTGACCTCAGTTTCCTCACATATGAAAGGAGAAGATGGTACCAGATTATTCATTCCAGATACAAACCCTATGGTTAAAAGAAAACTTAGTTCTTGAAAAAAATTATTCTGACCTCTAAGATATAGAAAGGAATAAAACTGGGGTAAGCAATTAATTAGTGGTGAGATTCAACATCTCCATGACTATAAGTTCAAATGCAACATTTAGATCCTTCTCTAAGGACCAACTGAGCAATCACTTAAAGGTACAAGACAGAAATCCAGAAGTGCCAGATTGAGGGATTGTAAAGCCAAGCACAAGCAGCTCTCCAGAGGACTGCTGCTGTGAATAACTTTAAGGTTCTGATTACATAGTATAGTGAACTCTCTATTCAGCAGTAAATGAAAGCAAAACATTCACAGAAACCAAAATACAGCATTCACAATGTTATGACATAAGAACTTATCACTAAAATGGACACATAGTTTTCACCAAAGTGGTCACATAGTTTTAAGCAAAAGATATCATTCATTAAGAACGATTCATTAAGATATCATTCATTAAGAAGAATCATCCTTAGCCTCCTTAATGGACACAAAATACAAAGGTCAAAGTTCTCCACCCCCAGGTCACACTGTTTTAATTAATCTCCCTAATTAATGACCTTAATGAATCTCCGAGTCAAAAAAATCTTCTTTCTTCTTAATTAGATTGGTTTCTATTAATCCTTAATTCAATCATCCTGAAGAGGTACAGGATACAGAGTACAAAGTCCTCCCAGCCCTAGGCCACAGTAAATAATGACCCCAGGAGACGCTTTTTCATCTTGAGACTGGCTCTCAGATTCCATGGTTCCTCTTCCATGCTCCCAACTCCTGCCTGAATCTGCCCAACTGCCACCTGAATTCAAGGGCAGGCATCTCTCAGTTCCTTGTCCAGTTCTTCGTCCAGTTCCTTGTCCAATTCCCATTCCATATTGGAACTCACAGTGTCCAGTCCACCTCAAGTCCTTCACATTTTCTGTTCCTTGGAAGACAAAGCTTAACAAAGCCACAATAACATTTATCCACATTACCAGCACCATCTACCAATTCACTTTCTGACTGTAAAATCAACATAAACCCAAAAACCAGGTCTGAGAATTCAACACTAATCATCAGTATAGTCCCGGGACCTCTGAAAACATCAGTAAGACCCTCTTCTGGGACTTCTGTAAACATACAACAAGAAAATCCTCTTTCAGGGCTTCTGAACCAACAGTAAGGTCCCAGGGCTTCTATAACAACAACAACGTCCTCTACCAGCAGATGAATCTGACAAAGTGACATCAAAACAGACAGACAAAGTACAGGCACCACAGCCATACTTCTTCCCATACTTCTTTTCTCTCTCAGCCTGGGTTTCTCCTTGTATATGATCATTAAGCTCCTCCTTTTCCCACCCCTTCCTGTTGCATCAGCGACAGGGGTTCACAAGTTCTTTCTTAACAAAAGACTTGATATAATCAAAGGCAAGAAACTTGAACTGAAATAATTAATTAATAGCTGAATAATTAATAGCTGAAACAAGGTGTTAACTACTTACAGGGATCTAGGCAGGAAAGTATGGTCAAAGTTTGACAGCAAGTGGTCCCAAACAAGAGGGATCAATATTGAGCCAGAACAAGAGAACAGCATGTAGACAGACACATTGTGTTCAGCTCTGAGCTACATAATCTGGTGAACAGCCCTGATGCCATGCTGTTTGAGGGTGAATTTAAGGAACTGAGATGTTAAACCTGGTGAAGAGAACACTCAAGGGACAAGTATCCACCATTGTCAAATGTTTAATGGGCTGTCACATGGAAGAGGGATCAGATGTCTTCTATGTGTCCTCAGATGCCAGAGCCAGAAGTGAAAGGGAGAAGTTGCAAGGAGGCCAAGTTAGGCTGAACATCAAATAAAACTTTTCCAACAATTATGATGGTCTAACAATGGAAGAGAATGTCCTGGGAAGTAACAGATTCTCCCTCTTTGGAGCTCTTGAAGCAGGCTGGATATGTTGTATTTACTTTAGAAAGGATTATTTTTACTAGGTTAGATGAACTGGCTGCTGGGGTCCCTTTTGATTTAAGATTCTGTGAATCTGGAATGTGGGGCTTCCACTAAATAAAACTAACTTTTCACAAAGAATCAGCCTAAGGCAGCATCTTTTCTTTGTAACCCTTCAGAGACTATAGTTATCACCTCATTGACCCTTCTGAAAACACTTCCTTCCCCCAGCATATGGAGAAACCAATTGTTTTTTGGCAGATCTCTGTTTCTCTTGAGGTTCCTTTACTCCCAGGGTCTTAGGGTAATAGGAACAAGATTGGATGAGGTTTAGAGGACTCTCTCATTTCACAGGTGAGGAAACTGAGTCCTCTGAGAAGGGATATGAAGTACCCAAGGTCACACAAATTATAAGCAGCAGAGCCATAATTTGAGTCCAGATCTTCTGACTCCAATCCCTTTCCTCTTTCCACTATTCCAGGGATTCTTAGACTTTTTTGTGTGTTATCATGAATGCCTTTGGCAATCTTGTGGAGACTAGAGTAATGTTTTAAATGCATAAAATAAAATACATAGGATTACAAAGAAAAACAAAGCTTAGTGAATACACAATATATAAACATATATGTACACGTATGTCCATATGTATATATTACATACATATATGTACATATACATATATGTTTGTATACTTTTCCAATCCAAGTTCACAGATCACCTGAAATCTAATGATGGATTCCCCAGGAGTCCTGTGAACCTCAAATTAAGAATCCCTGCATTATACCATAATTCTGTACCCTGCTTTGTTGCTCTCCTCTCAGTTCTTTCCTGCACAAGTCACTCCAATAAAGGTCCTATGTAGAGACCATATGGGATGTCATAATAGTCATAATAACAACAGATAACATTTAGATAATGCTTTGTGGCTAACAAGGCATTTTATAGATGTTACCTTATTTTATCCTTACAACAGCCCTGGGAGCTAGGTGCTATTATTATCCCCATTATTTTGTTGTTACTCAATTGTGTTCAGTTCTGGGCAACCCCATGGACTCTGTCCATAGTGTTTTCTTGGCAAAGATACTGAAGTAGTTTGTCATTTTCATGTCCCCATTTTTAGATAAGGAAACTGATATAGAAAGAATAAGTGACTTTCCCAGAATCACTAACTAGTAATTGTCTGAGGCCAGATTTGAACTCAGGTCTTCCTAATTTCAGGTCCAGTATGCTATGCACTATACCACTTAGTTGTCTTTTATGTAAGAGCTAGAAGAAGCCTTAGAATCAGCATAGAACATTAGAGGTGGAAAGAACCTTGGAATCAGAGCCTAGGATGTCAGAATTGGAATAAGTCTTAGAAATTATTCTAACCTAGTATTACAAAGGAGGAAACTGAGGCTTAGAGAAAGGAAATAACTTTTCCTAAGGTCATTTGGCCAATGGCCCCCTCCCCCAATATCCCATCTGAACTTTTTGCCTTTAATACCTCCTTTCTAAGTACTAATATTTGAAAAAGGTAGACTCAGGCTTTGACATTTCCGAAATTGCCACTGAGTGTTGGCTTGTATGTGTCATGGCACACCAATTCTCATCCCATATAATTACTAACCAAAGTTACAAGTTTCCTTTTGCCGTAAAATTTAACAAGTTGGATTTTGCTCATAAAAATTTCAACTTTGAAGTACTCCCATGGTGCGGTAAGCCTCAGATTCCTGCACTGGCCTTCAAAATGTTCTAAGATCCCAGGGATTACTAGGAAGCCTGGGATCTCCTTGACCTCGACTTGTCAGTATTCCAAAAAATCAATTGAACCTGAGGTAGAAGGAATTATGGCAAATGTTCCCCATACACTACTCTTCTTTTAAGGACATTAGTGACTCTCTTAAGGAATAGCATCCATCTTCCCCACCCCCCACTTCATCCATGTTTCCCTGTTTCCTAATTCATGTGTCTCTGATACATCTTGCCTTACCCTATAATTCCCTTTGGCAAAGTACAGTGTCATGGAAAGAACCCTGGAAAGTAGAGATGGAAAACACCTGAATTCTAAGCCTAGCTCTGTCACTTACTAGCATGTAACCTTGGACCTAGTCTTCCTTATTCTGCACCTCAGTTTCCCCATATATAAAGATGAAGGGAATAATCCCTTCCTTTTCTTCCTCTCTGTGCTGTTGTTAAGGAAGTTCTTTGCATAGAGTAAGGCACTACAGAATTGAGACCCATTTAATTGCTACTACCTAAGACCTCCCCATGATTTGGTCTATATTCCTAAGGTAAAATGCGGAACTGATCCTTTTGAAAGACTTTCTTGTCTTATTTTTATATTTTTTTCAAAAATGCTCATCAGGCACAAAGAGAAAACTGTCCAGAATATCACAAAGCCTATATGATAGAAAACATTTATTAGATAAAAAGTGAAAATATATACCATATTGTGAGTCTGATGAAAAAAAGCTAACCCATGTTACTTAACAGATTCTCTTCAACACATGGTAGAGAATGTGTTTAAACAAGCAGATTCCCCCAGGGTAGGAGCATGGACAGGAGAAACCATTACTTCCCTCTTCTAGGAAGAGAGTGGGGCTCACACCCACTCAGCCTTTGTCATTTAAGGAGACTGTGTTTCTGTATTTACCATAGCAACCCCTCAGGCATTTCATAATCATCTCAGTACACCAGTCTTGCCTATACTTTTCCATATGCTCTCTTGAAGAAAATTTAAATTAAAAGAAAAAAAAACCCTTAGGGTCTTAGAATGGATAATGAAGTAGTCTCTAGAGCTGATAGCAGGAACCCCAGTATTTCTTCTTCCTTTAGGCATTCCAATGGTCATTTTTGTGACCTTTATGTTTATTCTTGCACCCACTCAGCACGGGAATGAATCTCAACATGGTCTGGCATAGATCAGTATCATGGTTTGGGTGTCTGTCTCTGTCCAGTGTTCCATGTTCTTGAACTCTCTGCTCATGTCTGTCTCCTCTGACAAATATCAAGGAACAGTCTGCTTTGTGAGTAAAAACAGACTCTGGAAAAGAATCACAGGATTTAGAATTGGAAGGAAACAGATATAATGTACTCAAACTTCCTCATTTTATAAATATGGAAACTGAGGCAAGAGGTTATAATACCTTTTACATAGCAGGCATTTAATAAGTGCTTATTGGGTTAAATTGTTATTTTCTCAAGGTCACATAAATAGTAAGCTGGATTTGAACCTAAGCCCTTCCCTTTCAGGCCCAGACACTAGCAAACATATGCTTAATGATTCCAGGAATCCAAGAATCTTAAGAGTTGCTGATCAATATACTCATCCAAGACAATCTCCAGAGACAAAATTGATGAATTCTAAACGCAAAATGTAATTTTTTTTACTTTATTTTCTTGCTTTTTTTTTGGCAACATGGCTAATATGGAAATAGGTTTTATATGATATCACATCTATAACTGATTTCGTTTTGCTTGTTTTTTCAACGCATAAAGCAGGGATGGAAATGAAAAAGAGAATTCAATTTTTTTCTAAATAAATATTAAAAATAATTTTTAAAAATTGGTTTGCTTATTTAAAGAAACTTGCAGTTGGAAGCAACTCCACAAATCATCCAGTACTACCTCTATCCGATATAGGAACCTGCTCTTACCAATTTAGCACCTGTTTGGAAACATCCAGTGACTGGGAGCTCACCACCTTATGAGTCCCATTATTCTGAGTACCAGGCAATTCTTCCTTAAATTGAATTGATATTTTATCTCATCACTTCCAAACATTAGTCCTACTTCTGCCTCCAGGGCTATACAGAGTAAGTCCCTTGGGGTATGCAGATACATATCTTCTTAGGAGCCCTGGGTGGGGAAGAAGGGGAAGAGGCAGAAGGTCACCCATTTGGCTGAGATGGTTATTGAGGTCAGGCTGAGGCAGTATGGGTACCATCTGTTTCTGTGGTTACTTTGAGGTTCTCTCAATTTGTGTAAAATGTTACATGGATGACCAGAGCTTAATTCTAATTCCATCTGTCCTAGCACAAACCCATGAATCAAAAATAAATTTATTGAATTTCAGGGTTGAAGGCTACTTGATAATCACAGAACATTAGAGCTAGAAGGAATATTTGAATAATAAGACTTTTAACTAGAACCAATCATTCAAATAACAATTTATCAAGGACCTACCATTTGCTAGGCACCATTCCAGATTATAGGGTTAGAACAACACAAATAAATCAGTCCACATCATCACAGAGCTTACAATCTTTTGGGGGATAACAAGTACACATATGAGGGTAGCCATTACATAAGTGTGTACAAAATAAATGGAAATTAATTTTGCAAGGGAAGCACTAACAGCTGGGGGGCCAAGAAAGGCCTCATGTAGGAGGTGTTATCTGAGCTAAATTTTGAAGGAAACTATAGCTAAGAGACAGGTGAGGAAAGAGTATATTCAAGCAATGAAGGGCAGCCTGGGCAAAGAGACAGAGACAGGAGTTAGAATGCCATGAGTGAGGAAAGGGAAGATGAGTTTGGCTAGACCATAGAGTTGGTGAAAGGAAATAATACATAATAAGCCTGAAATGATAAGTTAGAGCCAGATTGTAAAGGGGCTTAAACGACTTATATGGGAGTTTTTACTTCATTCTAGAGTTAATAGAAAGCAAGGAAGTACATCAAGCAGGGGAAAGGACATGGTCAGACTTGTGCTTTATGAATATCATGCTGTCAGCTGGAGAAGACAGATACTTGAAGCAGAAAGACCAATTGGGAGGCTATTACAGCAATGGGAATGAGTATAATAAATACCTATGATAAACAAAGCACTTACAGTGGTCCCTGCATTTGCCTGACAGAAGGTGGCAGCCATATGAATGGAGAAAAGGGACCTTGTTGCTGTTCAGTCATTTCCAACTCTTTATGACTCTATTTGGGGTTTTCTTGGCAAAGTTACTGGAATTGTTTGCCATTTCCTTCTTCAGCTCATTTTAGATAAGGAAATTGAGGTTTGTTTGAGTGACTTGTACGGGGTCACATAGTTAGTGAGAATCTGAGGCCAGATTTAAACTCAGGAGGATGAATTTTCTTGACTCCAGGCCCATCAGTCTATCCATTGTGCCACCTAGTTGCTCCAAAGGGGCCTTCTGATAAGAAGGGATCAACTAATTTTTCTTTTAATTGTAGGAATTTAAAAGGAAGGAAGGAGAGACAGAGAGAGGGAGAGAGGGAGAAAAGGAGAGAGAGAGAGAGAGAGAGAGAGAGAGGGAGAGAGAGAGAGAGAGAGAGAGAGAGAGAGAGAGAGAGAGAGAGAGAGGGAGAGAGAGAGAGAGAGATATGGAGGCTCCATAAAGGGATTTCCCCAGTTTTATATATGTAGGTAGAACAGGAATTTGAATCCAGGAATTTGACACCAAATGCAGAGCTGTTTCTATTTCACTGTTCTCCCTCCAAAGAATAGCTGAGCTCCTTTCTACCAATTTAAATGTCCCTCATTACTGCAAGGCCACCTCAGTCCCTAAACCCCTCTCCCTCTCCATTCAATGACGCCTCCCCAAGCTATTCTGGCTCACACCAAGTCCCTTGCTCTGATGTCCCTCAGGACAAAATCTTTATTCATAGAGTCTTTATTAGACATATGGTCCTAAGATCACAGATCTAGAATTGGAAGAACCGCAGAAACCATCCAGTTCACCCCCCTTGTTTTATAGATGAGGAAATCAAGGCTCAGAGAGGTGATAAGGCACTTGTCCAAGGTTTTATTGACATTCAGTAAATGCTGGGTGAGAATGTTGATCATGATAAAAGAGACAAATTTATGTATATCTGCTCAAAAGAACTTAGTTATCCCATGTCTCTGGACCTCAGTTTCTCTACTGTGAAATGGGTATAACTACTTCACCCTACTGCCCTCTGAGTACCACTGTAAGACTCAAACAAGACAATGAATTCTGAAAGTGCTTTGAACGGTTTGAAGTCCCACATAAGATTCATTTATGTTTTCCCTTGAAATGCCATGTTTTGGAATTTCAATTTGATCCTCTACAAGGATCTGAGAAAAGTAACCCATCAAGGTGCCAGCACCAAAGGATCTTTTCTTCTCTGGGGCTATCCTGACTCACTGTCTGCAGAAGTTCTCTGCAGAGGAGTACTAGATCATTGGAATCCATGTCTGTGAGCTGCTTGGAGTGCAAATTCCAAAGGGATGCGGTAAAACTGGGAAAAATCCAACTCGTTAAAAACTGACAACCCTTGGATCACTCTAACTTGCGTTTGGCCCCACGCCAGTTCAGAGATCCCCACTGGTTGGGAAAGCTGACAAGGGTTTTGGAGGTAACAGTATCACCCTCACAGCACAAGGGGAGTTGTGAAAATAGAGAGATAGGGGAGGATCTGCATTTCCTGGGAGACAACCAGCTTTCAACGAAGTTCCAATTAGGAGACGGATGATAAGTGGCTGACCTAACCTTCTGCTACTGATTAGAATAAATATAAAAGATTAAGGAGGGTCCCTCTAAATCTCTCAATGCAAATAATCCTGACGAGGGAGGGTGGTACCTTGTTGCTACAAAATCAAAGTGAGGAAACACAGCTTCTAAATAGTGACAGCTAGGTGACACACTGGATAGCACACTGGACCTGGAGTCAGGAAGACCTCTGTTCAAATTATACCCTCAGATACTTACTAGTTATGTGATCTTGGGTAAGTCACTTCATCTCGATTTGGGGGCCTCAGTTTTGTCAGCTGTAAAATAAGAATAAACATAGTACCTATCTCCTAGAGTTGTAATGAAGATATTTGTAAAGCATTTAGCAAAATGACTTATATACAGTAGGTACCTAATGAATGCTTCTTCTTTTCTTGCTTCTTTCCTTCCTTCCCTTCATTCTTTTCCATTTCTTCCCTTCCTACTTTCCTTTCTTTGTTCCTTCCTTCTTTTCTTCTCTCACTCTCTTCCCTTTCTTTCTCCCTTTGTTCCTTCCTAACTTCACTCCTCTCATTCTTATACATTATTTATAGATCTTAGAGTCATAGATTTATAGCTGAAAAGCACCTTAAAAGTCATTGACTCCAACCTTGTTGGGTTACAGATGAAGAAACTGAGTCCCAAAGAGGTGAACAGATTTCCCCAAGGACAGTAAGTGACAGAGTTAGGGTTCTTTCCACTAGACCTTGTTTCTTGTCAAAAGATTAACATTCTGCAGGCCTGGCCTGTCCTCACAGTGAGGAAAGATCTCACAGGACCTGGCACATAGAAAAGCAAGAGATTCCAGTGCTTGAAGAGAACTGTTGACCAAAGAACATCAGAATAGAGAAGCCAGTTTCTTATATTGGAAAGAATCCTGAAATTTAAGTATGAGGATCTGAGTTCAAGTTTCAAGTCTGTCCCTTACTATATGTGTGACCCAAGACACTTTTCCTCAAAGAGCCTCTATTTCTGCTTTTTATTTTTTTAAACAAATGCTTTATTAACTTCTGTTTTACATCATTCATTTCTGCCAGATTTTGAGTTACAATCATTTTCCCCCCATTATTCCCCTACCCAACCTCCCAGAATAGCAGTCCCACAAGATGTGATTCCTCCAATCTGCTCTCTCCCATAACTTCTCCCATACTCCCATCGACTTTTCCATTAGAGGAAGGTGAGTCTTTGGGTCCCAATGCCAGCACATCTTATCTCCCTATTACAAGCAAAAGAGTATTAATAATAGTATTTATATATATATTTGAAACATTTAATGTTACGACCTCGAATTACAGATCCATCTCCTTCCTCCCTTGTCACCCATTCCCTCTTGGGAGATAAGTAATTCAGTATATGTTGTACATGTCTAGCTATGCAAAACATTATCATAGTAGATATATTGTACAAGGCTGCTTATAATTCCCTCTCACTCATCCCACCCCCCACCTGGTCCATTCCCTACATGATCCTGTCCCTCTTCTATAGTGGGTACTTCCAACCTCCCCTCACCCCAAGGATGCCCTCCCATCCATCATCGCTCCTCTCATCCCCCTTCCCCCTATCCTGCTGCAGGTTGAGATATCCCATTTAGTATGTATGTCATTTTCTCCTTGAACCAAATTCAATGTGAATTTGGTTTTGCCTTTTTAGCCTTCCTATTCTCCCCCTCCTTTGCAACCACTTCCCCTTGCTTCTTCTACATGGGATAGTTTACCCTACCCTGTCTCTCCCCATCTCCTCTTGCCACTTTCCTCTCTCACCTCATAATTTCATCCCTTGAGTATTCTCCCTTCCCAACAAATTCAACCTATGCCCTCTATCCATATATAACTGTAACCATATACACACACATTCACATATGTATTCATATGACCACACCCCCTTCTTCCATTATTTTCATAGTGAGAAAGATATCATCAGTCACAGTTATTGCTTTTCCATATAGGAATGTAAATAGTTCAACTTTGATAAGTTCCTTTTGATTTCTTTTCCCTGATTACCTTCTCAGGCATCTCTTGCTTCTGGTGTCTGGATGTCAAATTTTCTATTCAATTCTGGTTTTTTTCCTCAAGAATGCTTGAAAGTCCTCTATTCCACTGAATGACCATATTTTCCCCTGAAACAAAATACTCAGTTTTGCTGGGTAGGTGACCCTTGGGTTCATTCCCAGTTCTTTTGCCCTCTGGAATATCATATTCCATGCCCTTCGATCCCTCAGTGTAGAAGCTGCCAGGTCCTGGGCTATTCTGATTGTGTTTCCACAATATTGAAATTGTTTCTTCCTGGCTGCTTGTAGTATTTTCTCCTTGATCTGGGGATTCTGGAACCTGGCTATAATATTCCTGGGAGTTTTCTTTTTGGGATCTTTGTCAGGAGGTGATCGGTGGATTCTTTCAACCTCTATTTTGCCCTCTGGATCTAAAACATCAGGGCAGTTTTCCTTGAGAGTTTCTTGAAGTGTGATTTCTAAGTTCTTTCTTGGATCATGGCTTTCAGGTAGTCCAATAACTTTTAAATTGTCTCTCCTGGATCTATTTTCCAGGTCAGTGGTTTTTCCCATGAGATATTTCACATTGCCTTCTAATCTTTCAATTGTTTGGATCTGCTTAACAGCATCTTGATTTCTCATAGAGTCATTAGCTTCCATTTGCTCCAGTCTAACTCTGAAGGAATGAATCTCCTCAGTGAACTTTTGAGATTCTTTTTCCATCTGGCAAATTCGACTTTGTAAGGCATTCTTCTCCTCATTGCCCTTTTGGGCCTCCTTTGCCATTTGAGTTAGTCTGTTTTTTAAGGTGTTGTTTTCCTCAGTCAGACTGTTGACCCTCATTTCATACTTTTCCTGCATCCTTCTCATTTCTCTTCCCAATGTTTCCTCCACTTCTCTTATTTGATTTTAAAGTCCTTCTTAAGGTCCTCTATGGCCTGCAACCCACTCATGTTTTCCCCTGGGGTTTTTGGAGCAGGACTTCTGATCTTACAGTCCTTTTCCTGCTCTATGCCCCCAAAATAGGAGTCTAGGGTTGCATTTTTCTGTTTCCTTTGCCTTGGCATGTTGCCACTTAATTACTTGACTTTTGGGCTTGTTGCCACACTATGGCTTTAAGGCCAGATAGAGGAATTTTTGTCTCGAATGTGTGGGGGGCAACTTCCGTTTCTGGCAAGCTGTAAACCCACCCACTACTTCCACCCTAGATCACAATCCAGATCCAGGGAGGTTAAAGCAAGAGTGATTACCCCCCAAACTGATTGCTGGATCTCCCTACCATTTGCAGGCCGGGAGCTGGAGCTGCCTCTGCAAACTACAAAATAGGGTGTCTCCTCAGTGGCTTCTAGCCCCCAGGGGAGGGAGCTGATGCATTCCCTAAATACTGGTCCCAAAGTCCACAGGACACTAACCTCTTACTTTGTCCTAGGCATGGCTATGTTGATAATTCTGGAGTCTCCACAGCTCCTGGTGTTCTGGGGTTTCTCCAGCTGGCTGCTGGCCCTGCCTCCCTGGGGCTAAAACCTCGGCTCACGGGGACCTGGGCTCGGCTCGGCTCCTGTGCTCTGCGCTGCGTGCTGCCAGGTCCCAGAGCGCTGTGCTGGTCCTTCCTGAAGGGCTGTTGGGCTGTCCTCAGCGGGAGGTTAGCTTCTCTGTGTCGTTCTGTGGGTGCTGGGGCTCCAGAAGTTGTTCAGAGTCCCCTTTTACATAGTTTGGGGGGAATCTGGGGGCAGAGTAGCTTGGATGAGCTGTTTCTACTCCACCATCTTTGCTCCGCCCCCTTTTTCTGCTTTTTAAATATAGGAGTATAGGGGACAGCTAGGTGGCTCAGTGAATAGAGCACCAGCCCTGTAGTCAGAAGGACTTAGGTTCAAATCAGGTCTCAGACACCTGACATACTTACTAGCTATGTGACCTTGGGCAAGTCACTTAACCCCAATTGTCCTACCTTCCCTCCTCCAAAAAGACACACACACACACACACACATACACACACATATATACATATGTACATATATATGTATATATATATACATATATATATACATATATATATATAGGAGTATGACTTCCTGCATAAAATACATTCTCTATTTTATGAATCCTGGCTCTCCTTTACTCACATTCTAGGATTCGACATTCCTAAGTCTAGAGAAATAGGACTGAAACATAGAGTCAGCCTCATGAACCCTAACAGTATAGGATTCTAGGTGGCACCAAAGGCTGTTCTGTAGGATAGCCTGGTTGCCCTCCAGGGTTGCTAAGGTTAGACTCCCAAATTTTGTTCTCCTATAATGAATAGCTTAAACTTTCAGATAGGCTGAATTTAAACTATTCCAGAGAATCGCCTACCCTTTCCTTAAAAGCCTCTAAGGAAGGAGATTCCATAGCCTCCCTTGGCAGAACACTTAAGCATTTTATAATACTTGGATTTGAAAAGAAACAGAAAGTGACTTCAAAGACACTCAGAAGCAAACATACAGCAACATGGCTTTGATAGTTAAAAAAAAAAACTGTAGGGGAAATGAACAGATCTGAAACAAACTGAGATAATATGATGTTAGGAGAGACAGAGAATCCAATCACTTAATCTCTTTGGGCCTCAATTTCCCCATGTATAAAATAAGGGAGCTGGAATAGATGACCTCTAAGGTCCTTCCCCAGTTCTAGAGCCTAATGGTGCTCATCCAACTTGAAGAGGGTGCACATGAAGTCCCTCCACAGCATCCTTGACAAATATGTCCTCTACTTGAAGACATCTTGTCATGGGAAATTTGTGACCTCCTGAAGCATTACTTTCTATTGGACAACTCTGATTGATAGTGAGTTCCTTTTTATATTGAGCTAAAATTTGCTTCTACTCATTGGCCTTACTTCTGCCTTCTGGGGTGAAGAAGAACAGGTATAATGATTCTTCCTTCAGAGAAGTAAAAATTAGCAATCGTACTCCCCTTTGGTTTTCTCTTTTCCAAGCTGAACATTTGTTGTTCCTTCAACTACCCCTTATGTAGAATAATTTCAAGTTCCCTCTATTTCAGACACTGCCTAAAATTTGATATCTAAAATGGAAGATAATATTTCAAATGTGGACCAATCAGGAGAGACAACAGTGGGATCATGAAGTCCCCCAGTTTAGACACCATGGTTTTATTCATGAAACCTTAAATTGCATTGACCTTCTGACTATGATGCCATATAATTTAATAATATTAAAGGCTGAAGTCTGCTATACCCCTACCTCATTTTTCACAACAGATGTTATCTAGTCATGCTTCACCATTCTATATTTGTGTAGTTGATATTTTTATAAACTCATTCACAAAACTTTAGACTTATCTCTCTGTTAAAAGTTATATAAAGGCAAAAGTCATTCCACAACAGATAAGTGGTCAAAGGATAGGAACAAAGAGTTCTCAAAAGAGGAACTATAAACTATTAACAGGCATATGAAGGAATGCCCGAAATCACTAAAAAGAAATAAAAATTAAAACTATGAGGTTTTACCTCACACCCAGCAAACTTGCAAAGATGATAAAAGAAAAGAATGGACATTGATGGAGGGATTGTGGAAAGACAGGTGCACTAACTGATCAACTAACTGATTGTGGATCTGTGAATTGGTCCAACCATTTTGGAAAACAGTTTTAGAATCATACAAAAAGAATATTGAATATGTTCCTGCTAAATAGAGATTCCATTACTAGATTCCATTACTAAACATATAACCCAAAGAAGGATGGTGACAAGAAGAAAAGTTACGTATACACATAGAGCAACACTTTTTGTAGTGGCAAAGAAATGGAAGCAAAGTAGAAGTCCATTGATTGGAGAATGACTAAACAAATGTTGGCACATGAATGTAATGGAATTTTACTGTGCTATAAGAAATGATTCTCTCACTATAGAGAAACATGGGAAGGCTAGACGAATTTGTTGTTGTTGCTGGATGATCCCATGAAATATAAATGAATCAGATTTAAGTGAAATAGGGCTATGCAAAGTCACCAATCTCACTCTCTCCTCTAGAGACCTCTGGGTCTAATGACAAGATATATAGATCAGGATAACTGGAGATGGCCCTGGATACTGTGGCAGATCTTAACCTTTTTAAGCTAAGGTCTTTAACAGGTCTCAGTTTTACTGAGGCAATGCCGATTCGGTGATTAAGTCTAGGTAAGAAATAAAGCATATGCAAACTGAAGAAAACAGAATATAGAAAACAAAAATGAATATGCAGTGAATGTAACAATATAAAAGAAAAGAATAACAACAAAACCATTGAAACTGAATTCTGTAAAAATACCCCAAGCATCACCCCAAAGAAGAAATATGAGAGGGAGCCTCTCCCAGCTCTTTTCAGTTGTGGAGTATTATGGGTCTAGAACACTGTATTTAACTTTAAATTTAATCACCATTTTAGTTAGCTCTACTGAACTTACTTTGTTCTTTTTTATTTTTTGTTAAAAGTGATGGCTCGGGGCGGCTAGGTGGCGCAGTGAGTAAGAGCGCCGGCCTCGGAGTTGGGATGACCCGAGATCAGATCCGGCCTCAGAAAATGAGCACCCACACATAAATAATGACTAGCAGTGTAACCTTGAGCAAGTTACTTAACCCCAATTGCTTAAAAAAAAAAAATTAAAAAAAAAAAGAAAAAAAAAGTGATGGCTCTCTGAGAGGGGCAAAGAGGTGGGATACATTTGGAAATTTAGGTCATAAAAAATGAAAAATATAATAAAAATTATTTTTTAGAAAAAAAAAGTATCTTATATCTGATCCCTTGTTCCAAATTGTCTTGGTCTTTCGTTGTAATACTTCTGTATTCCAGTTTGTTAGCTCTACTTCCTAAATTTAAGGGTTCAGCAAATTTGATAAGCATGTCATTCATAACCTTCATCAAAGTCATTGATAAAAATATAGTATAAGACATTTGATGAATAGGATCTCATAGATAGATAGGATCTTGAGCTAAAAGGGACCCCAGAAGTTATCTAGCCCAACCCTTCCTGATATGGTGCCAGGAAGGGAACAATATTTTGGATATCAACAGAAGTAGGTACTCATATGGATTTTGCCTTAGTTCTTAAATAACCTGTGAAACTTACTTGTCTCCATTCAATGATATATAAAATGAGTTTATTGGACTAGATATGCTCTAAGATCTCCCCTAACTTTAAACATCCTATTTTCCATGATTTAAAGCCCCATTTAATTTTTACATTCCATAGTTAGGGAACAGCTGGGTATAGGAGGAATAAAAGAAAAATGTTGATTTTGGATTCAGAGCAAATTCAAACCCTACCTTTTTATGTAAATGGCCATGAACAATTCATTTAAACTCCCTTGCCCTGTCCTCTCATCTGTAAACTGAGGGGTTGGACTAAGGCGCTCCAAATGCTCAAAAGCCATCTGTTCAATCATTTAATTTCTAAATTCTTTTTGCCTGCATGTTGTTATTAAGCTACCAGGTCTCTAGTTTTTGTAATCTGCCTATTTTCCTTTTGAAAATCAAGAATATGGGAGGGCAGAGCTCCAACCACCTCTAATACCTGCAAAAAAATGACTTTACACAAATTTTAGAGTTATAGAACCCACAAAGTAATGGAGAGAAACAAATCCCACTCTGAAGGTATCCTGGTAGATGGACAAGAAAGGTCTATCACACCAAGCTGGGAGAGGAGAGCAGTCCCAGATGAGCCGCACTGGCCCAGACTGGGGGCAACCCAGACCCGTGGCACAGACACACTGGAGCAGACTTCAGGAGAGTGAATCACTGGTGGCTGTGGCAGTTTCCAGACTTCTCAACCCATAAATATCAAAGAGAAAGCAAAAGGTTAGTGGGGGAACTCTATTGGAAACAGGTGAGAGAAAAGCATAGTCTGGCCCTTGTCTCCAGGGCAGTAAAGGGGGCAGTGACTGCAACTATTGCCACTTGGTTGCCTCCTAAGCACCAGGCCTACAGATCACAGAGGGACCAAGCAACCATTCAGAGGGGAATTATTCTTGCTTTGATCTGCTTGGATCTGGGTTGCAATCTTGGGTGGCAGTCCTGGGTTGAGGAGCACTAGCATGGTAGAGCTTGCGGCAGCTATAGAAAGGGCACCCGCCTCATAGCTCTGACAATATCCCTGACAACAACTATGCAAAACCCCAGAAATTTTGGACACAGCACTCTCCCCTCTGGAAGCAGAGCTCTACTATGGTAAAGAGCTCAAAGGTCAAATCATTGCCTGGCAAGATGAGCAAACAGAGGAAGCACAATAAGACTACAAAATCCTTTTTTTGAGGACAAAGAAGATCAAAGCATAGAACTAGAAGAAGACAACAAAGTCAAAACTCCTGTATCAAAAGCCTTCAAAATAAATATGAATTGTTTGCAGGCCATGGAGGAGCTCAAGATAGAGTTTGAAAATCAAGTAAGAGAAGTAGAGGAAAAATTGGGAAAATAAATAAGAATGATGCAAGAAAATCATGAAAAATGAGTCAATAACCTGACTGAAGAAAATAACACCTTAAAAAATAGACTAACTCGGGGCAGCTGGGTGGCACAGTGAATAGAGCGCCGGCCCTGGAGGCAGAAGGACCTGAGTTCGGAGCCGGCTTCAGACACTTAATCCACACAAACAAAAACCTAGCCGCGTAACCTTGGGCAAGTTACTTAACCCCAATTGCCCTAAAGGGGCAGCTAGGTGGCGCAGTGAGTAAGAGCGCCGGCCTCAGAGTTGGGATGACCCAAGATCAAATCCGGCCTCAGAAAATGAGCACCCACACATAAATAATGACTAGCCATGTAATCTTGAGCAAGTTACTTAACCCCAATTGCTTTAAAAAAAATAGACTAACTCAAATGGCAAAAGAGGTCCAAAAGGTCAATAAGGAAAACAATGCCTTAAAAGGCAGAAGTAGTTAGAAGGAAAAGGAATTTCAAAAACTCACTGAAGAGAATAATTCCATCAAAATTAGATTGGAGCAAATGGAAGCTAATGACCTTATGAGAAATCAATATATTATAAAACAGATCCAAACAAATGAAAGAAATAGAAGGCAATGTGAAATGTCTCACTCGAAATACCACTGACCTGGAAAATAGATCCAGGAGAGATCATTTAAAAATTATTGGACTACCTGAAAGTCATGATCAAAAAAAGAGCCTAGACATCATCTTTCAAGAAATTGTCAAGCAAAATTGCCCTGACATCTAAGAACCAGAGGACAAAATAGAAATTGAAAGAATTTGCCAATCACCTCTTGAAAAATATCCCAAAAGGAAAACTCCTAGGAATATAGTAGTCAATCTCCAGAGTTCTGAGGTCAAGGAGAAAATATTACAAGTGGTCAGGAAGAAAGAATTTGAGTATTGTGGAAACACAATCAGAATAACACAAGATCTAGCAGCTTCTATATTAAGGGATCAAAAGGCTTGGAATATGACATTCCAGAGGTCAAAGGAGCTAGGATTAAAACCAAGAATCAGCTACCCAGCAAAACTGAATATAATACTCCAGGGGAAAATATGGAAATTCAATTAAATAGAGGACTTTCAAGCACTCTTGATGAAAAAATCAGAACTGACTTTCAAATACAGGAAACAAAGAAGCATGAAAAGGTGAACAGGAAAAAGAAACCACAAGGTACATATTAAAATTGAACTATTTACATTCCTACATGGAAAAACAATAATTGTAACTCATGAGACTTTTCTCAGTGTGAGGATAGTTGAAGGGAATAGACATATATATATATATATATATATATATATATATATATATATGCGCATATATATGCATATATATATGCATATACATACATATGTATGTATGTGTAGGAGGGTATATGTATACATATATGTATGTGTGTACATGTATACATAGAGGGCACGGGATGAATTGAATATGAAGAGATGATATCTAAAAAAATAAAATCAAGAGCTGAGAGAGGAATATATTGGGAGGAGAAAGGGAGAGAGAATAAATTATCACATAAAAGAGGCAAGAGAAAATTGTTACATTGGAGGGGAAGAGCAGAAAGGTGAAAGGGAATGGGTCAACCTTATTCTCATTGGATTTGGTTTAAGGAGGAAATAACATACACACTCAATTGGGTATCTTACCCCATAGGAAAGTAGGGGGTGAGGGGATAATAGGAGGAATGATAGAAGGGAGGGCAGATTAGGGGAAAGGATAATTAGAAGCTAACACTTTGAAAACAGACAAGGTCAAAGGAGAAAACAGAATAAATGAGGGCGGAATAGGATGGAGAGAAATATAGTTAATCTTTCACAATATGACTACTATGGAAATGTTTTACGCAAGTACACATTTACAACATATATCGGATTGCTTATCTTCCCAATGGGGGTAGGTAAGGAGGAAAGAAGGGAAGAAATCTGTAAATCAAAGTATTAAAAACAAATGTTAAAATTGTTTTTTTCACATGCAACTGGGAAATAAGATATACAGGCAATGGGGTATAGAAATACATCTTGCCCTATAAGAAAGTAAGAGGGGAAATTGGGGAGGACATAAGAGAAAACAAATTGGGGGAAAGGGTATTCAGTATGCTTGCTATCTTGGGGTGGGAGGTAGGAGAGATGTGGGGAGAAAATTTGTAACTCAAAATCCTGTGGAAATAAATGTTAAAAACTAAAACATAAGTAAATTTATTACAAAACAAAACAAAACAATGTATACTCACCCCCCCAAAAAAAATTAAATCAAGAATGTTTACTGGTGTTCCATTCTTTTGGCATCCTGCCCATTCTAGATATGTTCTTTTTTTAGCTCCTTACTCTATTTTTACTTATTCTGTTCCTAAACATATAATTATACATACATATATATTTTGAGGACCTAGTTGATTTTTAGAACAAAAAAGATTGTATATGAAACCCTGCTTGCTTAAAAAAAATTTATGTAATAAACAC
Source organism: Gymnobelideus leadbeateri (assembly GCA_011680675.1). Taxonomy (NCBI): domain Eukaryota; kingdom Metazoa; phylum Chordata; class Mammalia; order Diprotodontia; family Petauridae; genus Gymnobelideus; species Gymnobelideus leadbeateri. The sequence goes on along the minus strand of WOXC01006577.1, from coordinate 110,019 downwards.
ATGACCCTTTAGCATCAACATTGTTAAAAACCCCTCTCATTAACCAAGAAAGGAAAAAACGAAACTCTACAACAAACATAATTAAGCAAAAAATGACTCCACAAGGTGGCTATATCCCAAAATAAATCTTTACCTTTCATGTCTGTCATTTATCAGGAGGCGAGTAACATGCTTTATCATAGTTCATTTGGAGACATGGTCATTGATTGTACTTATAAGATTTCTTAAGTCTTTCAAAGTTGCTTTTCTTTACAATATTATTGTCTTTTTATAAATGATTCTGCTTCTGTCTACTTCACTGTCAGTTTATATTGTCCAGGATTCTCTGAAATCATCTTTTGTAATTTCTTTTGGTGCAATAATATTTCATTACTTTCACGTACCACAATTTGTTCAAGTCATTCTGTGACCATCTAAGAAACAATCTAAGACACCCTCATAGATTTTAGTCTTCCTCAGTCCCTTGAGGAGGATGTAGGATGTAGTAGGACTGCCCAGCAGAGGTTAATGTAATATAAATTTGTAGTGGAAGCAGTCAGAATGGTGGCTTCATTCTGAAGCACTTGTGTGGGAAAGAAAGGGATGAATGATGGGAATGATCCAAGGCTGAGGCTTGGATGGGCATACCTGGACCTATGCTAAGAGAGTGAGGGATTCAGGAGAGTAGGAAGACATGACTGTCTGTAGGCAGCAGGGAAGGAACCAATAGACAGATGGTGAAGATCAGAAAGAGAGAGTTAGGACAAAAAACATGAAGACTTGACAAGAAGACAAAAGATAACAAGAACTAGCAGAACCAGTAGCATCAGCCTTGATAGTGTGTTCCATCTATGTGTGTCCCTCATTCCCACTGTGCTCATTCTTCCATGGACACTGTATTTATGGAGAATGAGCCCATGGCAGAGACTGTTTTTAGATACTCTTCATACTTTATCTCACCAATCATCTGGTCGGACATTTTACAACTAAGGAGCGTGAGGTCCATCAAATGTAAGTGACCTGCTTAAGATCACAGAGGCAGGAAATAGGGCTTGAAACCAGCACCTTTGATTCCTTATTCAGTACAGATTCTACACCCACAGGCAAGAGGGTTATGAGTGAGGTGTGCTTTTGTGCCTCAGGAAGGTCTCTTGGTTCACCCTTGCACACTTCCCTGCTACAGTATCAAATCACTGAAGTCTAAAACTTTGGTTACTCTTTCAACTCATCTATGATCAAGAGGAAGAAGAGCTGCCTGCTGCCATTTTAGACTTTTTTCCTCTATGTAGTAACCACTCAAATCAGATATTATAAAAATTCAAATCATATAATCCTAGTCAGAGAAAGTAAAAGCAGAAGGTAAACAAGAAAATGGCTGAGTTTATGTGAGGGGCAGGCCAAAAAGGAGTAGATGTCATTATCTCCACCTCCTGAACTGAATTGTAAACAGAAAACACAATGATATAAGAATTCTCTTTTAACTGAGGACATGCAGACACCAATAGACTCACCATGAACACTAAGGCTTAGCTAGTGCTATCATATTATAGACAAACCCAAATGTTTTTAAGAAAAACATTTTATCTTTCTTTCTTTTTTTTTAAAGAGGGAAGGATCTTGAATCCTGTTTCTGAGAACAATGTCCAATGTTCACATTTTGACACAAGTGACAAGACCAGGGATGGAATCTTCAGCTGCTACAATCACTTCAACAGGAAGTCTGGCCACACTTAGGAAGACTCTTTCCTGAGCTCTAGAGGCCTGATATGGACTCCAAGCCCTGGGATCTGTACAGACAGAGGACCTTGACTGCTTCTGGAGGAAGACTTATTTCTGGTTCAGACCAATGCGTACCAAGCACCAGGCCTGATGGTGACTGGCGTGATTTAGAGATAAGCACAGAGTCGTTTTAGTTGCTAGGGATTTGAATTACTAAGGAAAAGCAGCTCCTTTTTTCCTTCTTCTGTGTGAGTTTTCTTGTGCTGAAGCCACCTGTTTTCCAAATAATACTGAATACAACTTTCAAACTCTTTTGGGGGTATAATTGTAAACTTGGATGGGAACAAAGAGGTCTAAGTCGTCAAAACCTTCCTTTCCTAGCAAGTCCTGGGGCAGATATGCAGCTCTGGGTTTAAAGAGAGAACCAGTCTGGCTCAGACTCACCATGATAGCCCCTCCATGCCAATCATTGGTCACCATTTTCTTCACATTATGAGCAAGTGTCAGCTCCTCTGGGGCAACCAGGTTTTTGTCTTCTTTTTTCAGTGTGGTCTTCCCCCAAAGAGCATTGACACTATTCACTGCCACAAGATGGCTGAAAGAACCTGAAGAACTTTGACTCTTCAGTTCTTTCATCACAATCCCAACAGCATCACTGGCATTTTGTACTCAATTTAGGCCCTGCTCAACTACTTCTCCAAGGGGTCTGCCCTCCTCTATGCTTTCCCATTTGTTCCAGATGTACTTCTGTTGGATTTTGATCTGGTTCAGGAACCATTCATTTGAGATTTTGAAATTATTTAACCAGGTTGAGGCTTTCAGGGGTTGATCATAATGTTCTTTGTTGTAGGTAGACTGCAGAAGATCCCGACAATTTTTCACCCAACAGTGAGCTTCCGGAACATGCATTATCAGCCAGTCCTGTTTTGCACAGAAATGAACCGCATGGCAAAGAGTAAGAGTTTTTCCTGTACCCTTCTCACCATACATATCAGATAGCAGGGTTGACAAAATTTTTATTTTTCAAGTAGTGCAGAAGCTCTAGGGCTGGCTCCTATACCATCAAGCAGGCTTCATTGAAGGTTTTCACCTGCATTCCAAAACGAGGTGGCAGTCCATGTGGGAAAATGGTCTTCAGTTCCTCCAGGGGAATGCTGTAGTGCTGACACAGGTGCTGCTCCCCATGCTTGGCCGGGTCATTCTCTTGAGTTTGAGAAATGGTTCTGTATTTCTCACTTGGAACCTGGGCATCCAGACCAACAGCAATGCTTTGTGATACCTTGGTGCCCACATGCAGAAAGTGCCCTGGGTTCAACCGCAGTCCCAGCAGCAGCCAGTACATATCTTCTTAAAGGTAACAATGATCATATGTACATGCACTCACTCAGGTCTCAGTCAGGTGACCTAAACTCTGAAAACATGGAGGTGATTTTTTCCAATCTCTTCACTCATCTTCCTCAGCTTTTTGCAAATTCTGAGATGATGAAGTGGCTTCACCTGCAGTTTCTTCTGTTTCTAATTCAATAGGTAAAATGCTTTTGGTCAGGTTGGCAGCTGTCCATGAAGACCTGTTCTTCTGAGTCTTCATGGGAGCTGTTCTGCCTCTAGCCAAGAGCCCCTTTTTTTTCCATATCTTAAACCATGTTCTTGTTCTTTGAAACCATTCATGTGGCCAGCCACTGGCTTCCCATCTTGAGAGCCAGCCTGGGGCAGTAGACTTGGTATCAGAAGTGATCAGACACTGTGGCTGTGCAACTGGAACTTAACAATTAACCTGAGCTATGCTTTCCTCAAATGTAAAATAAATTAACCCCTATACCACCTACTTAACAAGGTTATTGTAAATGTAGGCTGTTGTTATTATCTACCTCTTTCTTATTCAAAGTCATAGCCTTCAGCTAAAAGGAACAGTTAAACCCTCATATGTGTCCCCCAAGTCTTTTAGTTTCTTCTTGAGGACTTTCAAGAAAACAGAAATGCATGCCAGGCTTCCTCTGATAGAGTCATTACCTTTCACATGAATTGACAGAAGTAAATTCTGCAGGAAAGGTAGTGTGACATAACAAATAGAGAACTGGCCTCAGAGACCAGGGAAACATGGAGTCAAGTCTCATCTGTGATACATACTGGCTGTGTGACCCTCAACAAGTCAAACTCCAAGTGCTCTCTAGGCAACTTTCCAAGGTTATTAACATCTCTTGAATGTGCCTCCTTCTCTCTGATATTGCCACCATGCTAGTACAGTACCAAGGTTGCAAAGAAGGTGCTGACCTACTTTGGTAGGAGATGTTTCCTCATCCTCATAATTGCCAATGAAATCAAAGGTATTCTTATCACAAATTGAGTAGTATTTTGTGCATTTAAAATAATGTGAAAGAATGAATAAACAACAAAGAATGAAAAAGCATTACTTACTCTGGATTTGGCACTGTGTTAAGCAGCAGGGATACAAATATGAAACCTGAAACTTTCCCTGCATTTAAGAAGCTTATATTCTAATGGAAGAGACAACATATATGGAGGAGTAATGGCCAAGGAAAGGAATTTTGGTCTAGGTTGTCACAAGACTGGTAACTGCTATTCCCTTCCAAAAGCAGAGGTATTGTTGATGTGTTCAGTGTGCCTGGAGCAGGATGTGGAAAGCATGGCATATGATAGCATATAAGCATGTATATGATATACATATACTGCACCGAAGTACATCTTACATCATAATAGCATAGGGTTGACCCTGAGTTATGCCAGCAGAACTTAAACCTTAGCAGATCCTAAGGTCCTACCACACTGGTTTCAAGTATGAGTGCTGAGGAAGACTAAGTATTATCTAAGGACCAGAGTAGTTCATTACAGAGAGGCTCATTCCTCAAGAGCTGGCCAACTGCTAATGGATCCTTTGGCCAGAGAAACTCATTAAACTGCCCATTAAGGGACAGATGGAGTGTTCTCTACATTAGTGGAAGAAGGACCCAAATCAGTAAAATCAAAAGACTTCTGAAGTATAGGGAAAAGTATGTTTGTGCTATATTTTAAGAGAGAAACTGGTAAGCTGAAGTATACATACAAGAAGACCAAGGCACAATAGTGAAATGGTTACAAGCTTATTATGTGCAGAAAACCTGAAGTAACTGAGGATATTTAACTTAGATAAGACAAAAGTTATGGGAGTCTGATGGTTGCCTTTAAACATCTTAATCTTCCCTTCTTAAATGGAAGAAGCAGAAATGAAATTAAACTTATCTTGTATAGCTCTATTATGTGCAAATCACTGTATTATATGCTAGAAATACAAAGATATAAAATAAAATACTAATATCTGACTTTATACAGTACTAACTTTATATAGCAAACAAATGGACATATATTCTCATTTGATCCTCATTCCATAAAACTCTGATGCCTGCTGCCACTATGTCCTCCTTCACTCCTGTCTCACATGAAGAGTTGATCCTCCTTACCAAGGCAAACCCCTTATACCTTCTACCAGAAAATAGGATCCCATTCTACCCTATCTCTTCCAACAGACTAGCCCCCATGTCATCCACTCTCTCCCTTATCTTCAAACTCTCCTTGGCTACTGGCTCCTTCCCTATTGCTTACAAACATGTCCACACCTCTCTTATCCTCCTAAAACTCTCATATGATCCTTCCATTTCAGCTAATTATTATCTTTTGCCCTTTGTAGTTACACTCCTTGAGAAGACAGTCTACAATAGATGTCACCATTTGCTCTCCTCCCACTCCTCCTAATTCCCCACAATTCAGCTTCTAACCTCATCATCCCAATGAAATTGCTCTTTCCAAAGTTACCAACGATCTCCTAATTGCCAAATCCAATGGACTTTTCTCACTCCTCACTCTTCTTGACCTCTCTAAAGCTTTTAATATTATCAATCACCTTCTCCTTGATACTCTCTTTTCTCTAGATTTTTGGGTTCTCCTCCTACCTTACTGTTCCTTCCAGTCTCCTTTGTAGAGAATAGATAGCAGCTGTGGGTGTCCCACAGGGCTCTGTCCTGGGGCCTCTTCCCCTCTCCCTTTGGTGATCTCAACAACTCCCATGGATTTAATTTTCATCTCTATGCTGAGGATTCTCAAATCCACCAACCAGTCATAACTTCTCTGCTGGTCTAGCAGACATCTCAAACTGGATGTACAGTAGACATTTTAAACTCAGCAGAACTGAAGCTGAAGTCATTATCTTTCCCTCTAAACCCTTTATTCTTCTAAATGTCCCTTTTGCTGTCAAGGGCACCAGTATTCTCCCAGTCCCCCATGCTCACAACCTGGGTATAATCTTCATCTCCTTCCTATCTCTTACCATGCCCCTCCCCACCTCCATATCTAATCTGTTGCCATAGACTATTGATTTCCCCTTTGCAGCATTTCTTGAATATGCCCCCTTCTCCTCTCTGATATTGCCACCATGCTAGTGCAGGTTCTAATCACCTCAAGTCTGGACAGTTGCAGTAGCCTGCTCATAGATCAGCCTGCTATAAGTCTCTTCCCACTCTCCAATCTCTCCTTAATCTATCTTCCATTCAATTACCAAAGTGATTTTCCTATCGTGCAGGTCTGACTGTGTCACTTCCATGCTCAATAAATTCCAATGACTATCACTGTCAGGATCAAATACGGAATTCTCCATTTGGTGTACAAAGGTCTTTACAACCTACCCTCCTCCTTTCTTTTTTTTTCCTTTTATATCTTATACCTCCCCACACATACCCATAACTCAAGACACCAGCCTCCTTGCTATTATATGAATAAGATATTCCATCTCTTTACTCTCAGCATTTTCTCTGGCTGTCCCCATGCCCAGAATATTTTCCCTTATCATTTCCCCTTTCTGATTTCCCTGGATTCCTTCAAGTCCCACCTAAAATCTTACTTTCTACAATAAACCTTTCCTAATCCCTCTTAATTCTAGTGCCTTCTCCTTGTTAATTATACACACATATATAATATATATGTATTTATGTATATATGTATGTATATGTATATGTGTATGTATCTATATATAGATATAGATCTTGTCTGTCCATATTTGTTTTTTATTTTCTCCTCCATTAGATTGTGAATTCCTTAAAGGCAGTCAAAGTCCTTTGCCTTTGTTTGTGTCCCCAGGGCTTAGCATAGTGACTGGAACATAGTAAGTGTTTAATAAATACTTATTGACTATTTTATTGTTATCAACTTGGAGGAATATTAGGTCAAATCCCCAAGGATTTATACCTGTGAGACTAAACCAATGATTTCATAGGTAGTAGGAATTCCCAGGTAAGGAAATTAATTCCACTATTGAATATTGGCACTTTCTCTGAAATTTAAAGACTTAAAGCATTGCTTAGCATCCAGAAAGTTATTTGGCTACTAGGTGGAATCTTACCAGGGTAGAAAAGGTCCTCAAGGCTCTGTCATACCCTAGGATCGGTTGTAGTTATTTGGACCAACCCTACAAACCTTGCAAAGTTAAAGGTCTCTAAAGGGAGATAAATACTTTGGGTACTTGGTAGAGGTGCCTACTCCTTGTAATCCCTCCCCATCAGTAATAATGAGAGTCTTTTACAAATATTCTATGAGTTGAGGGCTATATTTCTATAACTTTTATTAGATGGTAAGTTCCTTGAGGGCAGGGGCTTTGTTGTTTTTCATTTCAGAAACACCAGTCTCTAACACAGTGCCTTGAACCCAATAAGCACTTAGTAAATGTTTATTAAAATGAACTGAAAATTAGTCTTCCACCTCTCTTCTCAGTTTGGAATGAGCTTCCCCAAGGGAGATGTTCATTTTTCCAAGTGTATGTTCTTATACTGCAATGCCAGTCATTCCATGAATGGGGTTGCAGAAATGGAAGGATATATAGAAAACAGATTTAAGTCAGCATCATGGCTTGACTAGTGATGGCTAGAGACATTGCAATTTCATGCTTGGTACATTCTCTTCCCCACCCTTCTTAATCAACTTCAAAGAACTTTCATGACCATATTCCATAAGCCAAGTTCAGATCCTTGGAATTTTGCTATAGTTTCTGCTTAGAACCCTTAGTGGTTATGGAGAGCATGCATCCTTCATATGGCATGCCAGAATTGAAAATATACTCTTAATATATTCCATGTGTTATGGAACAACAGGGTAGGAGAAAGGGGGGGGTTGTAAGGGGCAAATGTCAGTACCCAGTACAGTGCCTTTCAAGAAGTAATAATGATAATAGCTCACATTCTTTAGCCCTTTAAGACTTAGGAAATGTTTTCTTCAGAATTACTCTGGGAGTTATGAAACTTAAATCTAATTGCCTATATTCTACAGATGAGGCGAACAAGTTAGAGGAGTGAAATGACTCATGCAGGGTCACTCAACTCTTAAAAAATGAGAGCCTAGGTTCTATCCTAGGCCTTCTGACCCCAAGTAAGTGGTTCTTTTTTTAAAAATTATCTTTAGGGGGTGGAGCCAAGATGGTGGAGTAGAAACAGCTCATCCAAGCCACTCTGACCCAGATTCCCCTCAAACTATGTAAAAGGGGACTTTGAACAACTTCTAGAGCCCCAGCACCCACAGAACGACACAGAGAAGCTAACCTCCCACTGAGGACAGCCAAGCAGCCCTGCAGGAAGGATCACCACAGCAGTCTGGGAGGCAGCAGCACGCAGTGTGGGGGAAGCTCAGCGGAGCCCAGGTACCCGTGAGCCGAGGTTTTAGCCCCAGGGTGGAAGGGCCAGCAGCCGGCTAGAGGGACCCCAGAACACCAGCAGCTGTGGCGACTCCAGAATTATCAACATAGACATGCCTAGGAAAAAGAAAGAGGTTAGTGTCCTATGGACTTTGGGACCAGTATTTGGGGAATGCGTCGGCTTCCTTCCCTTGGAGCTAGAAGCCACTGAGGAAACACGCCATTTTGTAGTTTTCAGAGGCAGCTCCAGCTCCTGGCCTGCAAACTGTGCGGAGATCTAGCGATCAGTCTTGGGGGGTAATCACTCTTGCTTTAACCTCCCTGGATCTGGATTGTGATCTAGGGTGGAAGTCGTGGGTGGGTTTACAGCTTGCCAGAAATGGAAGTTGCCCCCCACATGTTCAGGACGAAAATTCCCCTATCTGTCGGCAAAGCCATAGTGTGGCAACAAGCCCAAAAGTCAAGTAATTAAGTGGCAACATGCCAAGGCAAAGGAAACAGAAAAATGCAACCCTAGACTCCTATTTTGGGGGCATAGAGCGGGAAAAGGACTGTGAGGTTAGAAGTCCTGCTCCAAAAGCCCCAGGGGAAAACATGAGCGGGTTGCAGGCCATAGAGGACCTTAAGAAGGACTTTAAAAATCAAATAAGAGAAGTGGAGGAAAAATTGGAAAGAGAAATGAGAAGGATGCAGGAAAAGTATGAAATGAGGGTCAACAGCCTGACTGAGGAAAACAACACCTTAAAAAATAGACTAACTCAAATGGCAAAGGAGGCCCAAAAGGGCAATGAGGAGAAGAATGCCTTAAAAAGTCGAATTTGCCAGATGGAAAAGAATCTCAAAAGTTCACTGAGGAGATTCATTCCTTCAGAGTTAGACTGGAGCAAATGGAAGCTAATGACTTTATGAGAAATCAAGATGTTGTTAAGCAGATCCAAACAATTGAAAGATTAGAAGGCAATGTGAAATATCTCATGGGAAAAACCACTGACCTGGAAAATAGATCCAGGAGAGACAATTTAAAAATTATTGGACTACCCGAAAGCCATGATCAAAGAAAGAACTTAGAAATAACCCTTCAAGAAACTCTCAAGGAAAATTGCCCTGATGTTTTAGATCCAGAGGGCAAAATAGAGGTTGAAAGAATCCACAGATCACCTCCTGAAAAAGATCCCAAAAAGAAAACTCCCAGGAATATTATAGCCAGGTTCCAGAATCCCCAGATCAAGGAGAAAATACTACAAGCAGCCAGGAAGAAACAATTTCAATATTGTGGAAACACAATCAGAATAGCCCAGGACCTGGCAGCTTCTACACTGAGGGATCGAAGGGCATGGAATATGATATTCCAGAGGGCAAAAGAACTGGGAATGAACCCAAGGGTCAGCTACCCAGCAAAACTGAGTATTTTGTTTCAGGGGAAAATATGGTCATTCAGTGGAATAGAGGACTTTGAAGCATTCTTGAGGAAAAAACCAGAGTTGAATAGAAAATTTGACATCCAGACACAAGAAGCAAGAGATGCCTGAGAAGGTAATCAGGGAAAAGAAATCAAAAGAAACTTATCAAAGTGGAACTATTTACATTCCTATATGGAAAAGCAATAACTGTGACTGATGATATCTTTCTCACTATGAAAATAATGGAAGGGGGTGTGGTCATATGAATACATATGTGAATGTGTGTGTATATGGTTACAGTTATATATGGATAGAGGGCATAGGTTGAATTTGTTGGGAAGGGAGAATACTCAAGGGATGAAATTATGAGGTGAGAGAGGAAAGTGGCAAGAGGAGATGGGGAGAGACAGCGTAGGGTAAACTATCTCATGTAGAAGAAGCAAGGGGAAGTGGTTGCAAGGGAGGGGGAGAATAGGAAGGCAAAAAAGGCAAAACCACATTCTCATCAAATTTGGTTCAGGGAGAGAATGACATACATACTAAATGGGACATCTCAACCCACAGCAGAATAGGGGGAAGGGGGATGAGAGGAGGGATGATGAATGGGAGGGCATCCTTGGGGTGAGGGGAGGTTGGAAGTACCCACTATAGAAGAGAGACAGGATCATGTAGGGAATGGGCCAGGTGGGGGGTGGGATGAGTGGGAGGGAATTATAAGCAGCCTTGTACCACATATCTACTATGATAATGTTTTGCATAGCTAGACATGTACAACATATACTGAATTACTTATCTCCCCAGAGGGAATGGGTGACAAGGGAGGAAGGAAATGGATCTGAAATTCAAGGTCTTAACATTAAATGTTTCAAATATATATAAATATGATTATTAATACTCTTTTGCTTGTAATTGGGAGATAAGATGTGCAGGCATTGGGACACAAAGATTCACCTTCGTCTAATGGAAAAGTCGAAGGGGGTATGGGAGAAGGTATGGGAGAGAGCAGATTGCAGGAAGCGATATCTTGTGAGACTGCTATTCTGGGAGGTTGAGTACGGGAATAACAGGGGGAAAATGATTGTAACTCAAAATCTGGCGGAAATGAATGATGTAAAACAGAAGTTAATAAAGCATTTGTTTAAAAAAAAGAAAAAAATTATCTTTAATTTATGGAATAAAACAAGTATTTCTATAACATAGCACAATATAAAAGATGATTGTACATGAAATTGCAAATCTCCTATACACAACCTGCTATTCCTTTAAAATGGTATTTTTATATATACTTTCCTTTTTTCCCTTCCCCTCACCGTAGAGATGACTACCATTAGGCACAAATAAGTTTCTGTATATAAGTTATACACACATGCATATGCGTATATATGTAAAATTATCCTTTATATATTTCTATTCATCAATTCTTTCTCCGGATGCAGATAGTGTCTTTCTTCATATGGCCTTTATATTTACTTTGGGTATTTATAAATAGACAAAATAACTTATTTGCTCAATGTCATTCTTAAAACAACATTACTGTTATTGTATACAGTATTCTCTTGGTTCTGTTCATTTTACTCTTCATTATTTTGTGTAAGCCTTTCCATGTTTTTCTACGATCATTGAGTTCATTTCTTACAGCACAATAGTATTCCATCACAATCTTTTCATTCCCCAAGTGACGGGCATCCCTGTAATTTCTAGGTCTTTGTTACCACAAAGAGAGTTGATATAAACATTTTAGAACATATAGGTTCTTTTCCTTTTTCCCTAGTCATCTATGGAAACAGACCAATTAGTGGTATTGCTGGGTCAAAGGGTATAAACAGCTTAGTAACTCTTTTAGCATAATTCCAGATTGTTCTGCAAAATGGTGGGATCATTTTACAATTCCACATCGAATTCTTGTCCCAATTTTTCCATACCCTCACCAACATTTGTCACTTTTTCCTTCTATTATATTATCCAATCTGTGAGGTATAAAATGATATCTCAAGGTTGCTTTAATCAGCATTTCTCTAATCAATAATAATTTAATAGTAGACATTTCATATGTCTATAAATTGTTTTTATTTCTCCATTGGAAAACTGCCTGTTCATATCCTTTGACTATTTATCAATTGGGGAATGACTCATACTCTTAAAGATTTGACAGTTTTAATTACTATTTATGAATTTACCTCCATCTTATTTTTACTCACTATTTTCCTTCTCAGCCTCTCTTTTTACCCATCACTGTTAACCTTATCATTTCTTCTTACCTTCTTATTCCTTTTTTACCCAGCCCTCTCTCCATCATCTTTTCCCCTACCCACCTAATATTATTTTATGCATCCTTTAAAAAGTCCCTCCCCCATCCTATCCCCCAGTTTTCTCATCTCTTTAGATGTACACTTTGTTTTCTCTTAAATCCAGATAAGAACAAGGTTCTAGCATTACCACTCTTCCACCCCACCTGTGTCCTTTGTATTTGTTCTTCCTTTTATGCCCTGTTTTTAATGAGATAATTGTTCTTTTTTACCTTTTCCTAGACAATTTTGTTTTTTAGAATAACCCCACAATAAACAATTCAGCCATTACCTTTCTTTCAAACTACCTTAGTAGATAATGTGACTCTGCAAAGCCCTCTTCACCTAAATCCAGTTCACTTACAAGTCATGATGTCACCTTCCTGATGCCATGGTCCCCTTTGAGAATTAAGGAGAAACAACGAATAAGTAATGACGAAAGTTTTTAGAATACTGATAACATTTTCATATATCATAAGTAAGCAGTTTAACCTTTGCATGTAAAAAAAAAAATAATAATAATAATTTTTTAAACATTTGATTTTACAACTTTGAATTCCAGATTATTTCTCTTCCTCCCTCATCACCCACCCTTCCTGGGAAGATAAGCAATTCAATATAAGTTGTGCATGTGTAGTTACACAAAATATTTCCATAGTGGATATATTGTGAAAGAAGAACTATATTTCCCTCCAACCTATCCTACCCCCCCACTTGTTCTATTCCCTACTTTGACCCTATCCCTTTTCAAAAGCGTGTGCTTCTAACTACCCTCCCCCGCAACCTGCCTTCCCCTCCATCATCTTCCCTTCTCATCCCCTTCCCCCCTACTGTCTTGTAGGGCAAGATACCCAATTTAGTGTGTATGCCATTCCCTCAATAATCCAAATTCAATGAGAGTAAGGTTGACCCATTCCCTTTTGCCTTCCTTTTCTTCCCCTCCATTGTAACAGTTATCCCTTACCTCTTCGATATTCAAATTGTTTCTTATTGGCTGTTAGTAATATTTTCTCCTTGAGCTGGGAAACTTCAGAACCTGACTATAATATTCCTAGAAGTTTTCTTTTTGGGATCTTTTTTAAGAGGTGATCAGTGGATTCTTTCAACATCTCTTTTGCCCTCTGGTTCTAAAATGTTAGGGCAATTTTCCTTGAGAATTTCTTGAAGGATGCTTTCTAGGTTGTTTTTTTGATCATGGCTTTCAGGAAGTCCAATAATTTTTAAATTATCTCTCCTGGATCTATTTTCCAGGTCAGTGGTTTTTCCAATGAGATATTTCATATCACCTTCTGTTTTTTTTTTCATTTGTTTGGATCTGTTTAATAATATCTTGATTTCTCATAAAGTCAATAGCTTCCATGTGTACCAATCTAATTCTGAAGGAATGATTCTCTTCAGTGAGCTTTTGAGATTCTTTTTCCATCTGGCACATTTGGCTTTTTTAAGTCATTCTTCTCCTCATTGTTTTTTTGCGCCTCTTTTGCCATTTGAATTAATCTATTTTTTAACATGTTATTTTCTTCAGTCAGGTTGCTGACTCTTTTTTCATGATTTTCATGCATCATTCTCATTTGTCTTCCCAATTTTTCCTCTACTTCTCTTATTTGATTTTCAAATCCTTCTTGAGCTCCTCCAGGGCCTGTAACTGACTCATATTTTTCTTGGAAACTTTTGGCACAGGAGTTCTGACTTTGTTATCTTCCTCCCGTTCTGTGTTTTGATTCTTTTTGTCCCCAAAAAAGGAATATAAAATTGGATTGCTGTTCTTGCTTTGCTTGCTCATATTGCCACTCAATTACTTGACTTTTGAACTCTTTGCCACAGTAGGACATTGTTTCCACAGGGGAGAGCTTTGTCCCAAATTACTGGGGGTTTTGAAGCTCCTGGAGCTATTAGGAGGGCACTGTCTCTGCAGCCCCCCAAACTCTGGCTCACTGGTCACACACCTCAAAACCACCACAGAATACCATGATCCAGATCCAGGCAGGTTAAAGCAAGAGCCTTACCCTCTGAATGTTTGGGTGGGGGGGAGGTGGCAAGTACCAAAATGCACTCAGGGCAAATACAAATTAATTTGGAAGTGGAGTAGTGATTTTGGGGAGAGAACTCAGTGCTCATGATGCAGGGCCTCAGCATAGTATGAAATCAAGGCATGGGACATCATTGTCAAAAAAAAAAGGCAGGAGAGGAAGTAGCCATTAGCCAAGAAAGAGTCCACTTGATGTATAGTCATCATTATTCATTATTACTTACTGCCTTGTTCAGTTGTTTCTACCTGCTAGGTAGTACAGATGTTATTAGCACCCTCTCAATTTCAGACCCCTATGGTAAATACCTGAGAGGACTTTGAAGTGGCTAGCAAATACTAAATAATGTTTATCTTTCTGCCATTGCCAAATAACTACTAAATCTGAGGGGGAAAATAGTAGATTGCCCTTAGTTTTACAATAAGAGATGAAAATAGAAGAATGTCTCTCCACTCTCCAGATGATTAGGGAGAATGAAGTGTTTAAAACAAAACAAAACAAAAATTAGTAAGAAGGGACCTGAGAATGCATTCAAGAACTTGACTTGCATCAGAAAGTTGAGTGTTAGAAATATGTGGCATAAATGGGGAAGAAGAGCAGGACCACTGGAGACCTGCATCTTTGAAATAGATATGAAGCTCATTCTACAGATGGGAGAGCTAGACCCTTTGAGGAAAGAGTAGGTCCTGATGGTTAAAAGAATGTTAATAAGAATCCACAATTGATGTCATATGTCATCCAGCAAGGGCCCAGGAAGAAAAGAAGAGTATTACCTGGGGATGACTCCCTGCTGAGGGGTACTAAAGCAGATATTTGTGGAAATGAAATTAACTGTATTGAGTGAATGGAAAATATGCTAGTACTTGTTAAAACCTGAGGACTTCAATTGTTTGTTGTTCTTCCATTATGTCTGCCTCTTCATGACCACATTTAGGGCTTTCTTGGAAGAGATACTGAAGTGGTTTGCCATTTCCTTCTCTATCTCATTTTACAAATGAGAAAATTGACAGAAAGAGTTAAATGACTGGTCCAGGGACACGCAGCTAGCAAGTCTCTGAGACCAGATTTGTATTCAGGTTATCCTGACTTCAGTCTGAGAGCTCTAGCCACTGTACCTCCTAGCTGCTCCCTGGTGAGTAACTAACATGGGCACAAATGATATCTTTAGAAGAAATGTAGAAAACATCACTAATAATTATTCAGTCATAGCCAAGAACTGAAGACTTTAGATGCACAAGTGTTGTCTTCATCATTGTTAATTAAATTCAAAGGTTTAAGAAGAAAAAAGGCAAATGTGGAAATTGGTAAACGTGGTTTAAAATTATGATCTGAAGATGGGAATTCTCATTATTGGAATATAAACATGCTAATGTGCTATTATTGGAACTGATCATTGATCTGACCATTGTGAAAAGCAATTTGGAATTATGCTAAGCAAGTGACTAAAATGTTCATACCCTGTGACATACAGATTTTACTGCTAAGTATATATCCCAAGGAGATCAAAGACAGAGAAAAAGATCATTCATATATATATTTGCATATATATTAATGAGAGCAGTTTTGTAGCAGGGAAGAACTAGAAATAAGATGGATGTCATTAAATGGGGAATCCCTAAAGAAACTGCAGTTTATCAATATAATAGAATATGACTACAGTTTAAGAAATGATGAATATGAAGATTGCAGAGAAGATCAAAAAGATAAAAATTATGCAAAGTGAAGAGAACACACCTGAAGAATTATAGATATGGCTAAAACAACATAAAGGGAAAGAACAAAAGAAAACCAAATGATATGCAATTATGGTAACCATTCTCAGCTATTAACAAGAGAAAAGGCACCCTTCCTCTTTGGAGAAGTGAAGAATTATAGTATGGAACAATGCATATATTGTTGGAGTAAATCAATGTGTAGGCCATCCTTCTTTATAAAGGATGATTCTGTGGGTAGGGAAAGAGGAAGGATATATTCAGAAATGAAGGTAATGTAAAAACAAAATAATAGTCTTACATATACACAAATTCAGGAGGGTAGATTTCAAAGGGATTAGAGAAAAAATAAATAGGATATTATGGACTAAAATTCTAAAGGAGAAGGGCCTGAAGGGTAGAAAATGCTTAAGAATAAAATTCTGGGGCAGCTAGGTAGTGCAGTAAATAGAGCGCTGGCCCTGGAATCAGGAGGGCCCGAGTTCAAATCCGGTCTCAGACACTTAACACAAAACTATCCATGTGACCTTGAGCAAGTCTCTTAACTCCAATTACCCTGCCTTCTTCCTTCTAAAAGGGAAAAAAGGAATAAAATGCTGAAGATACAAATAAATGGTCCCCAATAAGGAGGGAAAAGGGATAGCTGCCTAAGAAACCAAGGTAGATGTACGGGGAACTAACTCATTAAGCAGTCTGATGTAAAAGATAGGTAATAAAAGAATAGGGTATCGTTTTTCAGTTGTGTCTGACTCCCTATGACCCAATTTAGAGTTTTCTTAGCAAAGATACAGGATGGTTTACCATTTCTTTTTCCAGCTCATTTTACAGATGAGGAAACTGAGGCAAAACAGGGTTAAAAGACTTGTCCAGGATCACATAGCTAGTATCAGAGATTAGATGGATGAATCTTTCTAGTTCCAAGACCAGTGTTCTCTTCACTGTGACACCTAGCTGGCCCGAAATAACAGGATTCATTAGATGAATACAAAAACGTGGCAATTTGGAAAGAAATAGCGTCAAGGACAAAAGCTCAGAATGAGTTGAGAAGGGTTAGGAATGATAGGTTCACCAAAAGTTTGTGTGGTATGTTTTTTTTTTTTGTTTGTTTTTTGTTGTTTTACTAAATTGGAGAGCATAGAAGAGTCTACCAAGGCATTGGACTGTTTGCTGCTCAAGTTCTATAATAACAATGGACAAGAGAGAAGGAAGAAATATTCTATTTTGATTCTGCTTTTTCTACTAAGAAGAGCAAACTTTGTACTGGAAATGACAAAACAAAAATTGCTAATAGGGAGGTGAAATCCAAAATAAGGAGAGAGCTCATCTGGTGAATCCTATTAGAAAAACAACATGATGAAACACAAAGGCTACTGGTTTGGGAGTCAGAAGACCCAAATGGAAATTTATCTCCCCAGCAACCGAGCTTTGTGATCCTAGCACATTACATGTCTTCCCAAAGCCTGTTTCTTCCTTTGCAAGATGGGGTTACTAACACTGGCACTAGTAACCTCCCTGTGTCCTTATGAAGAAAGGACCTTTGTAAATCAGAGGATACTATAGAAAAAGCAATCATTACTGTTCTTTTTGGGGAATAACATAGCAATCTGTATGACCTTGGTTCATTCTTGATGTACTAAACCCCTCAGATTCGTGGTGGATTAGAAGGTGAGCTGTCCTAAAGAGCAAAAGACTCCTGAGATTTTCCTTTAGGACTAATATGCTGATTCTCAGAAAATCACTTCCCTCAAGGGTTGTTGTTGCTATTGTGGTCCTTGTCATTTTTCAGTTGTGTTCAATTTCTCTGTGACACCATTTGGAATTTTCCTGGCATATATATTAGAGTAGTTTGCCATTTCCTTCTCCAGATGATTTTACAGATGAGAAATTGAGACAAAACTAGGTTAAGTGACTTGCCCAGGAACACATGGCTCTTCATTGTATGAGGTCAGATTGGAACTTGTAAGATGAATCTTCCTTACTCTAGGCCTTAAACTCTAACCAGTGAACTACCTAGCCACCTTCTAGTCATATGAGAAAGAAGTAAAATTAGGGATCTGGGGGAGGATGGAGGGGTGTGCTGGATCCAACTCAAACCAGTTCCAAATTATTAAATTTTCAGTATGAAATGGGCAAATGCTACAAATCAGGGCTTGATTTATTGTTTTATAGAGAGTCTAGACCTAAGAAAATAATGAAGACAAATATAAGTAATGTAAATCAAACTTAAAATTGTGTTGTACATTCCCCAAAGAGACAGTTATTTTCTCTCCTATATAATGAAGAGTTAAAAAAAAAAGATTATTTCAAAAAATTGGTTCAGCTATGTGTGGTGGTGATCCATTCCTGTCATCCTTGATATGGGAGAGGCTAAGGTTGGTAATCACCGGAATTGGGGAGTACTGGGTTGTGACAGGATGTCTTCCCTAAGCCCATCATCAATGTGGAGATACTGAAATGTAGAGTGTTACTACCTGTCTAAGGAGAGGCCAAGCTGCCTATTTTGGAAATGGAAGGTATCAGCATGTATGTCAATCAGTATTGGAATCAGGCCTGGAATAGCTGCAACACTTCTAATATGGGCAAAACAGGAAGACTCATAAGCAAATGAACAACAACAAAAGCAATTCAGCAAAACTAAATACATCAACCACACGCAACATCATAAAAATATTCCACTCCCTCTGGTCCTCACATTTATAAGACACTTTTATATCTTTTCCCTGGGGCCAATCTTAGTCATAGTAACTGATCCCAGGTCATCACTAGTTGTCATAACCTTTTAGACATCAATGACTCTGGAGGAAAGAATGAGGCTAATGACTTTGCAATTTTGTGTCACTCATATCAATTCACGAACAAGTCAAGACATCACCCTTGTGGTGTCATTGGTCCTCTTTGAGAACAAAGGATCAACAACAGTCATTATAACTTCATGGCATCTAGTTTAGATTGTTTTTCTCAACATTCATGTGTTAGACATTTACTATGTGCAGGGTAGGCAGTTAGGTGGTACAGTAGATAGAATGCCAGGCCTGGAAGCAGGAAGACCTAAGTTCAAATCCAGCCTTGGACACTTAGTAGCTGTGAGACCCTGGGCAAGTCATTTAACCCTGTTTGTCTCAGTTTCTTCATCTGGAAAATGAGCTGGAAAAGGAAATGGCAAACCACTCCCTTGTCTTTAACAAGAAAATACCAAATGGGATCAGAGAAAGTTGGACACCAATGAAACAAAGAATCAGACATGACTGAAACTACTGAAGGACGACTACAAATATGCAAGATACTGAAGATATAAAAGTAAAAACAAAATGTTTCTACATTTAAGGAATTTACATTCTAATTGCTGGGGAGGAGAGTCAGGCATACAACATAGATGCTCTAAGGAAGGTATGAAGACAAAAGCTTTATCTACCTTAGAATTGTGAGATATTGTTATTATTATAATTAATAGGCAGGGTATCTCAAGCCCAAGTTCTGACCTCACCCAAAAAGTCTTTCTGTGGACCATAGAGGGCAGGAAGCACAGATCCCAAACAGAGAGAAGCGAGGGCTGCTTTTGTAAATTCCCTTTGCTGGGATTCAACCTATAGAAGCCAAAGGAAAGGAATGAATGTGCTCAGAGAGGAAGGCTGGGAGTTTGCGCAGCTTTTCTAAGCTCTAGATGGGTACCAGAGGAGGGGCACCAGAGTCAGAGGGTACAGTAAAATACAAGAAGCACTTACTGCGTGCCAAGGATGCACAGAACACTATGCTAGGATAACCATGGATTAGCTACAGTAAAGATGTTGGTTGGCCTAAGGCCTCCTGGAATTACAGGATCAGAGATTTAGGGCTAGAAGAGATTTCAGAGATTGGTGAAGTATAATCTCATATTACAGATGTGGAAAATGAGGAACAGAGAATTTAAGTAGCTTGTTCAGGGATCACAGAGTCAGAAAGTATCTGAGATGGAATTTGGATCCATTCTGTCTGTAAATCCAGAGTCCCATTCACTGCACCACACAGCACTGGCTGCTTTCCCATCCTACAGTGGCCCCACATGGGACTGATGAGCTTCAAGTTACGCTGATAGCAAGAATTTCAATTTCATATTTAATCTCATGGGGCCTACATAGGACGGCAAAGGATCTTTAGAGACCATCGAGTTCAATGTCCCTATATTATAGTCACACACACACACACACACACACACACACACACACACACACACACACACACATAAAAAACACAAGGTGAACCAATTCACCCCAGGCTATATTGCTGCTGACCAAGCCAGGATTGTACTCAATCAGAGGATTACAAGTCTGGTATTATTTTCTCTAAGCCATTCTGCACCACCACTAAGGCACCCCTTCTTTGCCCCCCCCAAAAAAAAATGTACATTCCTCTCACTGAGCAACTTGCTGGCCTCCGGGATATATTTAAATCATTTTAACAAAAGAGCTATGCTTTGGTGAGTTTGGCGTCTTATGGAAACACTAATTGACCCTGGGTAATAAGACAAGGAGAGACAATTCAAGTATATAGAAAAGAGTTCTGAATTTGGAGACAGAAGCTTCAGGTTAAAGTCTTGATTCTATCACAGGGATGGGGGTGGGGAGGTGTCTGAATAGCTTTGGACAAGTCCTTTCCTCTTCCTTAATCTCAGTTTCTTTATCTGTCAAATGAGAATAGTATCCCCTATCCCAATCTTCCTCACAAGTCTATTGTGAATATCACATAGAAAAACTGATGCTGAAGAGCTTTGTAAATGGCAAAGTACTCAGTGAACCCTAAAGTATTTTTGGGCACAGATGGCAAAGTGCTTTGTAAATGGTAAGCCCTCCCTAGAGTAGAAGCTACTGAGTAGTGAGGGGATGGATGGACTGCTCTCCATACCTAGTCCACACTTCCTCTTTGACACACATACCCCTAGACCCCAAGCAAAGTATTTCTGCTCACCAGCAGCTGTAAACTATTATCTATGACAATGAGGTCAGTTTGAAAACAAACCTCCCTTCTATTATGAAATCTTTACCATTATCACATGATGCACAGACCTTAAATCCATTGTCTGCTCTGTGGTCAGACTCTTGTGGGGTTTGGTGTGTGTTTGTGTTGCTTTCTTTTTTCTTTTCTTTCTTGCCTCAAGGAAGTTAAACAAGGTCAGAAAATTCATAGGCAAGTTGGAATGTGTAATGCACAAAGTTCTTTCCAGCCATTTTTCCCCCTCTTAGAAGCTAGAAACCAAATTACTACACTCAGGAATGAATGTACCCTTTGGAATCTGCCTGGAGGTACTCCCCCTGGCAGACTCTTCCATTTTCCTTTCCCCATGTGAACGCCTTGACTTGATCTAGCTGGCCCACTGAGGCATCTCAACAGTTCCTGACATACTTTGTAGAAGTCAGTGTTTAAAAACTATATGTTGAATTTCATTTGGGTTTATGATCATGGAACCATAGGCTGTGACCTGGATGGAACCTTAGAATCAGAGAACATAGAATACCTGAGCTGGAAAAAGTATTAGAAATTATCTATCCACCAACCTCGTTTTCCTGAGAATGAAACTGAGAGGTTAAGTCACTTACCCAAGTTCACACAGCTAGAGAAAAATGGACTTGCTGGAAAAAAAGGTCATCATGACTAGAGATTCACTGTCCTTTCTACTGTAGCAAGTTATCAAATCAATTCTACTAGGCAATAAAAAACTTATGGGAAGAGATAATGTCTTACTTCATAGATTTCCCCAAATGTATGGAATTCATTGAAATCAAAATTAGGTGGATATAAGTATCAGTGAACTATAATAGAATGAGCATTGGGTTTGAAGTCAAGAGACTTGGGTTCCAATCCCAGCTATGGCACTTCCTGGTTGTGTGACCTTGGACAAGTTGTTTAACCTCTCTTATACTGTCTTCAATGTAAAATGAGGGGATTAGATTAGATTGTTTCTAAAGCCCTCTGCAGTTCCAGTGTTGTATGTTCTATGATCCTGAGGCTCATTCCAGCTCTATCTATGTTCTAAGATTATGAGGGTTCTTCCAGCTCTGACACTTTGTAACCTGTACTTCCAAAGTCCTTATTATATGATTCTAAGTCATCTTATATTCAAAAAGAATTTTATATTTGATATTCTAGGATGTTAAAGCTTTTTCCTGTTATGCATATCTCCCCATATATGGGGCTCCTTGGTATAGGAAGATTTTGAGTAATATACACTGATCTGTCCTACAGTGTAGAGCAATGTTCAGTTGTATTTTCTTGTGCCCATAAAAGTTTATTCAAGGAAGTCCCTGGGGATGGAAGGGGTACTATGATATGAGGTAGCAGGTACCTCTGAGAAAAATGGCCCAGCCATGTTATAGGACAATTAGTGCCACAGAGGCCTGTCAAGCTACAAGAATCAAGACATGAACCAGAAAATATCAGACAGAGTGATTTCTTCCTACTCCCCAATGTGCTGCCCACTGAGCTATAGTAGACACACAAAAGAGAAATGGTAAGGGAGAGTTCTACATGGCCAAGGAGCAGATGATGACAGATTATTTCTGTCTCTGATATTCTATGTATCCTGTGAATATGAGTCCTTGAGAACCAAGCATGGACAAATTTCCTTACTACACAATCTAGAAGTCCTTTCATTGTACTGAACGCTTCTAAAATACAAAAATGGGGTTACATCCCACTAGGGGGCAGAGTTAGCCAGACAAGAAGAGGCCCTGTTCCTGAACAGTCTCACTAGGGTTTAAAATGGTGGAGGGAGGAGTAAGGAAAAATTTCAATCCCTGAAGCAACATTCACTTCAGGTCAGCCTGACCCTCCCTGAAGGCCTCCCCTCTTAGCCAAATAGTTGTTGGAGCTGACCTGCCTGGGAGGCAAATTTGGTCCCTAGTAAAAAGCAGATCCTTGACCTTCTCCTGGGCACCATGCTTGGGAAGGGCCTGTACTATCTGGGCATGGTGCCCACTGAACGGGAAAATCTGCAAGGGTTAAATCCTACATCTTCCTGAATTGTCACATTTTCTTCCAGTTGCCCTTGGAGCAAAACCATCTTCATTGTATGTCAATATTAGAAAATAGTATAATGGAGATAGCGATGGAGTTGGGCTGGGTCTTTCAAAAGGGGATTCAGACACAGTTCTAGTTAGAGAAGTCAATGAGAAGAGAAAAGATACACATAAAGACAACAGCTCACTAGGAGACCATGCTCACTGAAAAACTTGCAGAGGACAGAGATACAGACTGAAAATGGTGGAGAAATCCTGACATGTCACTCCACTTAAATTATTTGTTATGTGGGCTGAAATGTTATTTGACTCCCTACCAACGTTGCCAGGTGGCAGCAGCCAAGATATTACTGGGAAGACAGAGGGCAGTATAGATTGGGGAGGGAAGGTGGTCATGAAGAGGATTCTAACAAAAGCAAGGCCTTCGTTGAAGGACTAATTATTCTGATTGTTTAAAGGCTCAGGTATAAATCCTTTAGGTTTGTTTTTGTTTTTTTAGCCTAAGGTCCTAAGGGAACCTTGCAGCAGTGGTACTGTCTATCATCATAAAACCCTGGAAGGCAGAGGACCCAACCAACTAGTATCAAAAAACTAAAAATTTGTACTTTTTTCCCTCCCTAAATTCAAGTCATTCAAATGATTCAGAGTCCCTGCTTCCTTAGATTTGACATTGGCCATCTGTGAGAATAATTCATCCCATCTTAGATTTCACCATCATGCACAACTGCCACTTCTATGATTTTACTTCAGTAATCCCCATCTTTGTTCACAATCTTCTTTCCTTTTTTGATGAGGTACAGGCTCTGGGAACCCCCTTGAACTCTGATTGAACCTGCCCATTTGATGAGGCATTTGCCTGAGGCCATAAGCCTTTCACTGTGACAGGGCCCAAACCTCAGTTACTAGCCTAGCCCTCCATTATCCAGCTAGACCCCACCCCTGTTCCTCCCCAAACATCAATACCCAAATCTCCCCTTAGCCTCTAGCAACTTCCCACTCTTAATCATTCATTTACTGGAGTCTAACCTCATTTACTCCTCCTGAAGACCCTCCCCAACTCATTACTGGAGTCTGACCTCATCTGACTCCTCCTGAAGACCCTCCCCAAACTCCTCCCCTAGATTCCTCCCACAACTTTTCTGTAAATAAAACTCTGTCTTGCCTCCCAGTGTGAGAGTACCATAGAATTTTCCAATACAAGCCTTACAGGTACTGAGGCTCCTTAAAAGTCTACCCAATATGGCGAACTTTTAATAAACTTTTCTTTTCTTTGGCTGAGAGAAGACTTGAGTTGAATTCATTGGGCAGCACATGGCATGTTGGTATTTTGGGGTCTTGAGCACCCCTAACCCTATGGGTCATCTGATGACCCTCTTCATTTTCATTTCTCCCTTCCAAATAGATTTTTTTCCTTTAATGCACCCTCCAGTCTTTTCATCACACCCTGATATACTAACTTATGATTCCTATTCTAGCCTTACTTTCCTCTCTTCAGAGTATTGACCAGTTGGCTAGTTCAATTATGCATTGTCCTCCACCCATAGTAAGCTTCTCCACTGTTCTAGTGCCATTTTAACAAGCATCATGCAAAGCCCAGATGTGCCGTTTCTGCTCGTGTTCCCAAGGTTCTAAATGAGGCTGAAGGAAGGCAGAATACTACATCTACCAAGTCCACTAAAGTTCAAGTTATCCAAATTCAACTAGGTTCTCACTATAGCACAGCAAAATGCATACTATTCTTTGTTTGACTCTATTCTGCTTGCTTCAATAACTGTTATAAGCTGTGTTTTCTCTCCTCAGCAAGTAATGCCTACTCTATCTTCTCAGCCACACCCAGAAGATAACCTAGTCTCCTACTTTTATGAGAAAAAAAAAAAGATATCTTTTGAAACTTTCCTCTCTTCCTTACTCACTCAAATTTTTTTTTTTTTTGGTCATTCATTCTGTCCTCTTTTATTCCTGCCTCTGAGGAAGAGATGACTGTTTTCTTTCTTCCAAGACCAAACCCTGTTTTCAACCTTAATCTCATTCTTCCTTTTTATTTCACAAGTGGAACAAATACATAGATCATTCCCCACCCCTCTGTCTTATTTTCAGTTTTTCCCTACTTACTGCCTCTTTCCTTGGCAACTACCAACATACTTTGGTCCATCTCATTGGGGGGGTGGGGGGGGAGAAAACAGAGAGAGAGAGAGAGAGAGAGAGAGAGAGAGAGAGAGAGAGAGAGAGAGAGAGAGACTGACCTTACTTAACCTAGTATCCCTGGCAGCTATCTGACTCTATCTTTCATTCCAATTAATGCTAATTCCTATAAACTGCCTTCACTGCCTCACCACCCACTCACTTCTTAATTCTTTATAATCTAGCTTCTAGACTCCTTAATTTACTGAAACTTTTCTCAAAGGTTCCCAACAGACTAAATCAGATCTGCTAAGTTAAATGGCCACCAATTTCCCAGTTACCCAGGTTTAAAACCTCAAAGTCACTTTTGACACTTCCCTCTTCATCATCCATATCCAATCAGTCACCAAAACTAGCTGATTTTACCCCCACAGTATCTTTTATCTCATACCCTTTTTTTCACTCACATATCTCCCTCATTTTTTTTAGGCTTCATTGCCTCACATCTGGACTACTGTAAGAGACTCCTAACTTATCCTCCCTCTTCTAGTTTCTCTCCTCTCAGTTGCTAAATAACACTCCAGAAGCATAGGTCTGAATATGTTACCTCTGTGCTTGAAATAAGGAAAAGAAAAGGTCCTTTCTGGGTTGTTGTTGTTGCTGTCAATTAACAAGCATTTATTTTCTCTACCTTCTCCTCCCTCCCAACTAAAACAGAACAAAACAAAACACATGTAATAAATATTCATAGTCAAGCAAAACAGATTTCCACATCGTCCACATCCAAAAACATATACTTCAGGCTGAATTTTTAATCTGTCACCTTTCTGTCAAGAAGAAGGTAGGTTAGGGGTGGCTAGTTGGCACAGTGATTAAGAGTGCCTGCTCCAGATCTGTTCCGGCCTCAGAAAATCAGTACCCACACATAAATAATGACTGACTGTGTAACCTTGAGCAAGTTAGTTAACCCCAATTGCTTTAAAAAAATAAAAGTGTGTAGGGTAGCCTAGCACAACATTAGTCCTTTGGATTAATGATTGGTCATTACATTGATCAAAATGCTTAAGTCTTTCAAAATTGTTTGTCTTGGTAATGTTGTTTTTGTTGTCATCAGTTCATGCAAGTATTCCCGATTTTCTCAGAATCATGGCTTTCATTATTTCCTATGGCACAACGGTACTCTGTTGCAGTCACATACCATAAATTGTTTTGCAACTTCTCAATTGATGGGTACCTCCTTGGTTTCCAATTCTTTGCCACTACAAGAAATACTAGTATAAATACACTTTTTTTTAACACATATGTTCTTTTCCTCTTGCTTTGACCTCTTTGGTACATAGGATTATTCATGGCTTTAATGAGTCAGAGGATATCCATAGTGATTTGAGGTACATAGTTTTAGAAATGCTTTCCAAAATGGCTAGACCAATTCACATTTCTACAACAGAATGTTAAGGTACCTACTTTCCCAAAGCCTTTAATGCCTTTGTTAGAGGCTTCACAGAGCCTCTAGAATAAAATATAAACTCCTTAGCCTGTCATTTAAGGCCCTACACAATGTAACTGCCATTAACCTTTGCACCTTTATTTCATATAATTCACCTACACTAACTCTTTATTTTGGTCTACCTGGTCTGGTATAACTTAATATTCTAGATCAGATTTCCCTGCATTTGCATAGCATGCCCTTTAGGTTTTTAGGATGGTACCTTAGGCTTTATCAGGCCAACATTAGCTTTTTCTGGATCCTAGTCATTTCGCAGCTTTAAGCATGGGAACTAAAGGTCAATCTCTACCGCAACTGCCTAGGACCTCCGTCTTTCAGGCTAGAAGAAAAGCTTGTATCTTTGTTGAGATTCCTAGCTTTCTGATTCTTACCAAGATATATGAAACATATGCAAGAATATGCAGGGGAGGAAAAAAAAACATACTTGTTTTTTGTGTGTGTGTTTGGTTTGGTTTGGTTTTTGCTAAGCAAACTCATCTTTGACCTGGAAAGAACAGAACATAAATTGCTTGGAAGGAGTTAAAACCCAGGATAATTAAGGACTTGATGAATTGAAGTCACCAAGGCCCAGATGAACTATGCCCCCAGCATACTGAAAGAACTAATAGATATGATCATTCAGTCACTGCCAGTGGTAGCAATGGTCTTTGAAAGTGATGAAAATGGGGCAGTTAGGTGGCACAGTGAATAGAGCACCAGCCCTGGAGTCAGGAGGACCTGAGTTCAAATCCAACTTCATAGACTCAACACTTAAATAGTTGCGGGACCTTGGGCAAGTTTCTTAACCCCAATTGCCTCGCCTTCCCCCCTCCAAAAAAAAAGTATTGAAAATGGAGTGGTAGTTCAAGATGGGTGAAGGTCAAGTGCTATCCTAACTATTTAAAAATGGGAAGAGAATAGAGTTGACAAATTCTAGTCCAAAAAGTTTGACTTTTAAAACTAACAAAATGTTAGACAGTTATGAAAAGGAAGGATCTAGAAAAAGAAACAAAAAACATGACTCAATATGGCTTCATCAGGCATAGGTCATGCTAAACTATGATGAAGTTCTTTGGCTACATTTCCTAGAAGAGAGTAGGTGAGTGCTACAGATATAGTTTACCCAGATTTAGAAGATTTGGCAAATAATTTGTCCTATTCCTTTGGACAGGAAAGAGAGATAGAGACTTGTGTACAATAAATTAGGTGGGCTAGGGACTGGTCAAGTCCAAAGCATGATAATTAGCAGTTTGATGTCAACCTGGCTTAGGTCTCTGGGGAAGAGCCCCAAGGATCTTTGGTTAGTTTCTCCGAAGTTTAAGATTTTTATCCATGACCTGGATTAGAGCTTTAATATGGTTGAGTTCATTTTGGAAGCTTTCTTGCCCTCTTAAGTGAAAAGTAAAAAGTATTTTTGATCATCTTAGCAGTAGCAAAGGCCACTATCAACATTAAACAACAAAAATAACATGTATAATAAAATAAGTCTTTCATCTGCCGTACACTTAATGATGTAATTAAGGTTCAAAATTAAAATACTTGGGGAAATTTCTCATTTGTTTCCCTTCAAAGCTAAGTTTCACAGAAATTAAGGGTATGATTGTACAACAGCATAATGACTAGTTAACTGAAAGAAAAATTAGTTAAGCCAGTTCAAGAAAAATTAGTGAAAATATAAAAGTTGTTTGGTGTTATAGAGACAAAATATTGTATAAGGAATAAATGAATTTTCAGATTTATAACTGTTCATTTTTGCATCACATAGATATAAAGTAATAGAATTTGGATTCTGTTTCTTAAGATCTTTTTTAAAATTAAGGTTTGCTTATTTGTTTTTAAGTGCTGCTTTCTGGTTTTCCAGGGGATTTTTATTCAAGTAGAGACTGGACTAGGTGGCCTCTCAATTATGAGATTCTGATTCATAAAATGAAGTATCCAGAAAGAAGCACAGTGCTCTAACTCAATTCAATATATTCACATTTAAATGCCTAATATGTGCCAGGCATTTTACTATGCTCTAGGGATAAGCAGACAGAAATAAAACCATCTGGTCCAGATGTGGTCTGACCAGAAAAAAGGGCTATAACTCCTCTTGTTCTGGACACTAGATTTCTACTAATTGTCTTAATTCCGAATCCTTTGTCCTTATCACATTTTCCCATGCGTCACACTCTTTATGTCCGTGTTGTGTACCCCATTAGATTAGAACTCCTTTTCCATTTGAATCATTACATAGCCATTCCTGGACTTCTGCAGGTGATCTTGTTAAACCAAACACAGTCCTTTACATTTATTGTCCTCAATTTGAATCTAATTTAGAGTTATTCTAGGGTTGTTTCCTGTTAAAGATACTGTGTGCCCGTCTGCTTGGCTGCCTGTAGTATTTCAACACAAAAACCTGAGAGTGTGAGGTTCAGGACTCCAGCTCATGATGCCAGCATGGCAGAGGGAGTGGATAAGGGCTTAATTTGAAGTCAGAGGACCTGGAGTCAAGTTCTGATTCTGCCACTTTCTTCTTGTGTGGCATCTTTTATGAGCCTCAGTTTCCTTATGTGTAAAACAGGGGTGGAGGGGCAGCTAGAAGGCACAGTGGACACAGTTAGGGCTTAGAGTCAGAAAGACACAACTTTGTGAATCCAAATCTGGACTCAGACACTTACTAGATGTGTGATTCTGGGCAGGTCTCTTAATTGTGTTTGCCTCAGTTTCTTCATTTTATAAATGAACTGGAGAAAGAAATAGCAAAATACTCTAGTCTATTTTCCAAGGAAACCCCAAATGGGGCCACAAAGAGTCAAACATGACTTAAATGACTGAACAACAAGGAAAATGAGGAGGAAAGGGGTGTTGCTACATTAGATGACATTTGCTCTCAAAATACTAGGAAACTCTCTAAGGAAGGAAGGAAGGGAGAGAGGGAGAGAGAGAGAGGGACAGGGAGAGGGAGAGGGAAAGGGAGAGGGAGAGGAAAAGGGAGAGGGAGAGGAGGGTAGGGGAGGGCAGGGGGAGGGAGAGGAGGAGAGGAGAGAGAAAGAAAGAAAGGAAGGAGGGAAGAAGGGAAGAAGGAAAGAAGGGAGGAATGAAAGAAAGGAAGGAAGGAAGGAAGGAAGGAAGGAAGGAAGGAAGGAAGGAAGGAAGGAAGGAAGGAAAAGAATCTCATATTTCTTAGTGGAAAAAATAAAGTGTCTCCTTGAGCCTGTGTACAACAGAGAAAGCTAAAGCAACTCCATTTTGTCTATAGTTCCTCTATCTTGCCTCTGATTCTATGTTGTACCCCACACCCCACCCCCACTTTGAAATAGCAAAGATAGGCCTGTCCACTCAAAGAGGGAGTCCCTTTGTTAAGAGTTTCCTTCTTGTTGTTGAGTTGTATCCAACTCTTCATAACCCTATTCAGTGTTTTCTTGGCAAAGATACTGGAATGGTTTGTCATTTCCTTCTCTATCTCTTTTTTTCTTTTTTCTTTTTCTTTTTTGGAGGGCAATTGGGGTTAAGTGACTTGTCCAAGGTCACATGGCTAGTAAGTGTTAAGTGTCTGAGGTCGGATTTGAACTCAGGTCCTCCTGACTCCAGGCAGGTACCCTATTCACTGCAACACCTAGCTGCCCCTTCTCCAGCTCTTTTTACTCATGAAGAAGTGAAGGCAAACATGTTTAAGTGACTTTCCCAGGGTCACACAGCTTATAAGTACCTGGATTTAAACTCAGGAAGATGAATCTTCCTGACTTCAGGCCTGGTACTCTGTGCACTATGGCGCCACCTAGCTGCCCTGAGAATTGACCTCAATGAAGTCATAGGTCCCAGTCCCTCCCAACAGCCTCTCACCTTTGAGAGACTACTAGCTATATCTTTTATAAAAAACTGGGGTTTTGCTTTGTTCTTGAGGTCACATGTGGCAGCTTTGATACTTCTGAAATCATGGTGCTCTGTGATTTACAAATGATATCAGGATAATATCTGTGTTAAGAAGAAGGTCTTTTGCAGCGAGAAGCAGTTTGAAATCACTACAAGTCCTATATAATTCCTCAAGTGTGATCCCAAATGCTATCTCTTCAATTCTGGGCCCAGTTTATATTTACATTTGTTGGGCCTGATGGACTAATTCAATGGACTTTCTGTCCAACTTCATGTCATACTATTAGCAACATGCTTTTCTCATCTACTTTTCTTTTCCCATGTAGATGGTTAGACAATTTCTTTTGAGTGAATGTATATCTCATTGAGGAGGCCCTGGAGTGTTCCAAAACTCAATGTAAATAGAAGTATATGGAAAACCAAAGATCAAGTTCAAATACCTTATTTAACAGTTTGAAAAACTGATAAATTGGGAGAAAATGTGATATAGAAAAAAGAACACTGGATTTGGAGTTGGAGGAACTTGTTCAAATCTTGCTACTATTACTTAATAGCTGTGTAACCTAGGGCAAGTTACTTGGTCTCTCTGGGCCTCAGTTTCCTCACCTGCAAAATGAGATTGAATGAGTTGTTCTCTAAAGAAGACATCATCAAGCTGTAACTTTCATGATGCTGGGAAATGTTTTAGCCTTCTTCATTGTTGGTTAGCAGCAGAGCTCAGTCTTGATCTCATTCTCTTGACTCTCAACCCTGAGATCATTCAGCAAAAAAACATAAGTGAAGAATTACCAACCATCACTGCTGACAACTACAACAATTCATCTTTATATAATGGCTTGATATTTCTTAAAGTACTTTCCCTTTCATCAATCATGAGAGGCAGAAATGGAAAATATTATATCTTTATTTTGCAGATGATAAAACAAATGGATCTGAAAAAGGTCATCCAGTTAGGTAGTGCTTGAAGTGGGATTCAAACCCAATGACCAGGCTTTATGTTCTTTCTAAAGGGCTTTGTGTATGGACATGTAATCTCTGCCTTGCAGATAAGGGTCCAAAATACATTAGCCAGTAAAAATGCCTCTTACTAGACCAATCTCACCCAAGGGTCTGCAATTTTCCTGTTACAGGGTAAGGAAATGAGAGACACAACTAAGGTAAACCATCAGAGCTTTGGACCAGGGCACTGATTTTTTTTTAAGTATTTGTATATGTTTTGCTTTTATATTAATCATTTCTGAATCTCTCCCTTCCCCCTCCCCTATTCAGTAAGCCGTCAATCATAACAAAGAGAAGACAAAGAGCTCAACAAAGCCACACAATCTGTTAACTGAGTCTGACAGTATATACACTATCCCACAGCTAATTAGAGTATCAATTCAAATAGCAAAAGTATATTCCTTCAGCAGTATATGAACAGTTGCAAAAATAGGGAAGGTTCTTCTTCCCCAACATGGTCAATCGCTGAACTCTTTCCTACCTCCATATGTGACCTCACCAGAAGAGACATTAAAGTCCCAGGATATCAGTACAGGATGAGGTTAGTTTCCTGGGTTTTACACAATCAAAGAATGATAGAAATAGAATTAGAAAGGACCTCAAAAGCAATCTAGTTCAACCCCTTCATTTTATCGATGAGCAAACAGTAGCCCAGACTTGCAAAGGGTCACACAAATACCAAACATCAAAGCTGGGGTTCAGATCCTTTCTGTCTTTGCCTTCATGGATCCTTGTCCTGGAATTTCTCCCTCCATGGGTCCTAGAGTTCCAAGGTTTCTCCCTCCGCTAAACTGAATTTGAATTAAAAAATTGTCTTGAGGATATGTTTTATGTTACTCATCCCGGGAGAATTTGGGGAAGCCTGCCTTGGTGCCAAGATGTAAAATACCTTTTCAGGTGTGTACATGATTCACGGCTGGCCTGATGCACCCTCACAGAGTCAGTAACACAAATGGGGTGATTCTCACTGAAGCAACTAATGAGCAGCAATTTCTGACTCCCCCAAAAGTAGTACCATCAAGGCTGGATAAAAGTGTGGAGCTGGGAAGAACTCTAGAGACCATTCTGACTTCACTTTATAGGTGAAGAGCCAGAGGCCCAGAGGCCACTGAAGCCAATAGTTACACAGTCTGCCTAGGGCAGATCCAGGACAAACACCCAGGGTCCCTGCTTCCTAGTCTTTGTGCTTCCTACTCTCCCAGCCTACCTCCCAGTTCAGAGTTACACTCCGTCCCCTCCCCCATTCCAGCAAGGCAAAGCTCACTAAGAAACAGAAGGTTGTTCCAGGTCTAGAGTCCCCCATGCTTTACATGGGTTGCCTGGATGCTTTCCACAGATGACTCATGAGTTAAGAGAGGAAAGGAAGTTTTAGGGGCCTATTCCAAAGGAAAAAGGGAATAGCTATCCACCCCCATTCAATCCTCCTGGTCCCAACAAGCCCAAGAACTCCTGAACATGTTACTTCTTCCAATAAAAATCTTAGCTCCTTGTGTCCCCAAAGCCTAGGGCAATGATTAGCATACAGCAGATGCTGAATAAATGCTTGTTTGTTGGTAGACCTTGACATCTTGTAGAAGGAACCAGCATTGGTAGAAGCCATCAATGTGTCCAAATGCTAATGACTAACTTGGGACCCTACTTAGCAAGCTGACAGAATCAATCTCACCCACAATATTTAGACCATATCAAAGCTTACACTTCTGTGGTGAAGCTCAGATAGGTTGAAATCATCACTGTTTTTCAAGACACAGTATCCTAAAAATCTCAGAATTAGAAAGCAACTCAGAAGACATCAATTAACTTTAAACATGAATCCCCTTGAAAACATACCTGGTAAGTGGGAATCCAGTCTCTGATTCCAGACTTCCCATAATAGGCAAGTTGACTGTTAGGGACAGCTGTCAGCATTCAGATAAAATCAACTTCCTAATTACTTCCACCTACTGGTCCTCGTCCTTTCCTGGGGGTGGAGGGAGGGCAAGCAGAATAAATTTAATCCCTTATTCACCTGACCGCCCTTCATAGCTTTGAAGACAAAGAAATGGTTCTCCCTATGTAGTCTCTTCTTTGTCAGGATCTGTATCCCCTACTTCTTCAACTCATCTTTCTATACCTTGGTTTTGAGTCCTCTTCCCAGTGTGGTGGTGACCCTTCTGTGGTCAAGTCTCTACTTGTCAGTTGCCATCCTAAATTGTGGTGACCCAACCTAGACACAATTCTGATGTAGTCTGACCAGGAGAAAGGACATGGGAATACTTATTCTCCTCTGTCACTCCAGATATTAGATTTCTATTAATCCTATGCAAAATTCTTTTAGGTTTCTTGGTGGCCATATCATCAATTATCCAAAGCAGTGTATTTAATGGTAACATTAAGAGCCCTGAGGGATCCTGAGAGGATCATCTGCTAATCTGTTAGGTCCCTGACCTGTATAGCCTCTTGCTCAGATGGGTCTAAAGCTTATCAGACTTGCTGAATCTTGAAATTCTTTGGTTTCAAGATACAATTGGATTACTATTTTAAAAATCTGGTTGCCTTTTTTAAAGAAAATTTGAACCCATAGTGGACTGCTTCAGTGAGCTGAAAGAAGGTCAATTCCTAACCTGTTCCTCAGTCAAAGATTTCAACTACTCAGAATTTATTGAATATCTGCTATGAACCTAGTCAAGGACTATGAGCCCAACACTTCTATTGTTCTTCATGTATTACAAAATACACTTTGTATGCTCATTTTATGTTTGCAGGTACCTTGGCATTAAGGTAATGTAAATATATTGGGCCATACATATATAGGCCATACTTTCCCCTATCAAATCTGGTTAGCATAAAATCTGAAAGGAAATGAGGCATAACAATAGATAGGGTGTGAGATATAGAATTGGAAGGTCTAAGTCCATCTGCACTCTATGATTTATTAGTAGTCTGACCTTTGACTTCAGTTTCCCCATCTATAAAATGGGGAGGTGAACTAGATATTCTTTTTTTTCCACTTTCAATTCTCAATCTTGTCATGGCAGGGGGGGGGCTTAATGATCATAATTTTAAAGAAAGAATAAAATAACAAAAATAATAATGAGAGTAATTATGATTTTAAAAAATTGAATCTGTTGGGTCAATATCAAGAAAAGAAAAAAAAACAATAAATATATGATAATTTTGAGCTATTATACCCACAAATTTATTTTCAATGAAACCTCATTTTAGGAGTAATCTATATTTAGATATGTATTTTTGATGAGTTACCTGAGGCAAAAATTTATTTGAGGGTGATCTATATTTAGACCACTCACCAATTAAGACACTATGTGATCCTGGGTAAATCACTTTACCCAGTTTGCCTCAGTTTTCTCATCTGTAAAAGGAGCTAGCGAAGGAAATAGCAAACCACTCCAGTATCTTTGCCAAGAAATCCCAGTTAGAGTCACAAAGAGCCAGACATAACTGAAACAAAAGAACAATAAATATTTAGAAAAATGCAATATTAAAATTCCCATTTTATACAAAAAGATTAAACCAAAGATCAGAGAGAGTGTGATCTATCTTGTTCCACTCAGCTCAAACCAGGAATTATTTTTATTTTTGTTTTTTTGCTTTAAATAGTGTTCTATTTTTTCCCACAACTGTATATCAAGAAAAGATTTTAGCATTCATTTTTACAAGATTTGAGTTCCAGGTTTTTCTCCCTCCATCCCTTTCCTCCCCTCTTCTGAAAATGGTAGGCAGTTAGATATTGTGTATACATATGTTATCAGTTAAAACACATTAACATATTCATCACAGTTGTGGAAGAACAAACAGATCAAAAGGAAAAGAAACACAAAAAAAGAATAAAATAAGTGAAAAAATATATTTCAAACTGCATTCAAAGTACATCAGTTCTTTATTTGAATATGGATAGCATTTTCTTTTGTGAGTCATTTGTACTTGTCTTGGATCATTGTGTTGCTAAGAAAAGCTGAGTCATTCATGATTAATCATCACACAATGTTGCTGGTATTTCGTATATGTTTTCCTGGTTCTGCTTATTTAACTCTGCATCAGTTTGTACAAGTATTTCCAATTTTTCTGAAATCTGCCTGTTCATCATTTCTTATAACACAGTAGCATTCCATTACATTCATATAGCATTACTGCGTAATGCCATGCATGAGCAGCTTTCCAGAGGACTGCTACAGTGAACAGCTTCCAAGGTTCTGATTAGATAGTATAGTGAACACTATTTATTCAATAACAAAAGGGAGCAAAACATTTACAGAAAATCAAGGTACAACATTCCCAACCTTTATCACTAAAATGGCCACATAGTTTTCACCAAAGTGGTCAGAGTAGTTTTCAACAAAGTACAATCATTTAGTAACTCAACCATTCAATCATCCTTAAGGAAGCTTGCCTCCATAAGGGTCACAAAATACAATAGTGAAAGTTCTCCACTCATGGAACATACTAAGTGGCAAATCAGTCACTATTCAGTCATCAGTTACTATTCAATCATCAGTCACTACTCAGTCATTAGTCACTACTCAGTAACATCTTAAGGGGTAGTGGAAAATACATAGGCCATCCACCCTTAAGTCACAATAAATCATAATCTTCTTAGTCAATACACAATATCCAAGTAAAGTCTTCTTTCAGCTTGACTCAAGGCTGGCTCTCAGTTTCCATGGGTCCTCTTCCATGGTCCCGGTTCCAACTGTCACCTGGATTCAAAGGCAGGTGGCTCCCAGTTCCTTGTCCAGCTCCTTATCCAGTTTGTCATCCAGTTCCCATTCCATATTGAAGCTCACAGTGTCCAGTCTACCTCAATCCTTCACAGTTTCTGTTTCTGGGAAGACAAAGCTTAACAGAGCCACAATAATATCCATGCACATTGCTGGCACCATCATCAATTCACTATCTGCCTGTGAAATCAACTCAGACCCACCAACAAGGTCTGAGAACTCAACACAAATCATCGACATTGAAATCAACACAGACCCACAAACAAGGTTCATGAGGTCAGAACAAATTATCAGTAAAGTCCCAGGACCTCCAAAACCCACTTCCAGGACTTCCATAAACATATAACTAGAAAATCCTCTTTCAGGGCTTCCAGTAAGGTCCTAGGGCTTCTGTACAAAGTATCACAAACAAACCTCAACACAGACAGGGAAGACAAACAGACTGCCGGGATACTACAAGTTTTCTCCTTCTTGACTTTGTCACCACAAGAGTCTTCTTCTCAGTTCCTGCTATCTCTAGCACTGGGACTCTCCTTATGTAGTCATTAGCTCCTCCCCCAGAGTTTGTAAGTTCTAGGGTTCACAAGTTGTGGAGTTCACAAATTCTGTTTCTTATGAGACTGAAACAAGGTATGAGCTACTTCTGTGCTTGCCATTACACACTGTAATGGTAATGGGAATTTGAAGATCTTCCCTGTCCCTTAATAGGCTGAATGTAATCACATGGAGTAATTACATGGAATGTAATCACCTGTTATATGGTGCTGGGAAGAGTTTGCTGAATGGATATAGCAGGAAATGAGTCAGAGCAGTTAGTACAGAGGGAGAGAGAGGATGCAGTCAAAGAGACAGCTAGGTTGGTGAGCATTTGTTTGTGGGAAGGCCCAAGCAGGGGGAAGGTTTTAGGACAGTGTTGCCCTCTACAGTCTTATTGTGTATAGATTTCTTTGCTAATGTGATTGATTTTCTGGTGTTGGAATTCAGCCTTCTGATATCTGAATAAATGTTTTGCTTCTGTCTTCTATATGGAGAGTCTGTTATATTTTGTGATTCAGACCTACACTGGCATATTCAAAGTCACCATTGATGCTGTGGATATTGCCTTGGCCATACATTTGGTGTCATGAACAGGACCACACGTTATCAGATCTCTATTTGGAGGCAGAAGGACTTTAGAGGAAGAAATGGATATCCCAGTATGAGAGGATTTACCTTATTCCTCCCTAGCAAGAGAACGGGCTAAAAACACCAGACCCTATGAAAACTTGGAACTAGAGATTTAGAAAAATGTTTTCAAGAAATACCAATAAAACCAGGGAGAGAACTGGAAGGGGTCTGTAGAAGAGGCTGGGTTTTACTAACAGGTTATAGAATTATATGTAAAAGCAGAAACAAACTGCTATAAGAAAAGGCTCAGAATGAATGGGAGTTAGCTGATTTGCATGAGAAACTTTCTGTGTAACAGCATTCAGGCTTTCCTTTAGAAAAGCAAGCTGGAAAATCTCATGGAGTAGAAGAGAAGGTTGCTATGTTTGGCTCAGAAAAAGAAGAAAAAAAAACTAGCAAAAGGTATGTGCATTCAGTTTTGCATAGGCTGGGCCTAGTTGTCCTGATAACTACTGCCAGGAAAATGTGTAGGAGGGGAATGAAACAAAGTCAGATGAGGAGGATTCTATAAGGGCAGACTTTTGCCCATACTGAAAAGAAATCAGGAGAATGAGGGGGGAAACACAGTTTTCAGGGAGATGATTGAGGATTTTACCCAGCAGGAGGTCACTGATACAGTAATTTGAGTCACTCAAAAGATGGGAGAATTGTTAGTGTCTTAGATAATGAGAATCAGTGATGAAGGGGCTGGAGGAGTACCGGTAGATAGTATGGATTTCCTTGAAATTTTAGGAATTAAGTCAGAATCTTTTTGTACAGCATGCTTTAAGGGATCATCATATGCTAGAAGGTACCAAAACAACCAATTTCTTAGCTTTCGCAGCAGATGGATGCAATAGACAACAATAGACCATTGTTGGAAATATGCTACTGGCTTTATGTGGCCTAGTAGAGAAAGACCCTGGTTCTTGCTTAGAGACTGTATGAGAAAGTTAAAGGAAGAGGCAATGAAAACAGCTCTCATGGTTGGATATGTTGATGCTTATAATAGTATTCCTTTAGCAGTTTCTCATAGAAATATCATAGTGAATATGGCTCCTCCTGCTTTTAAGCTCCTGATTCTGACTCTGCTAAATAGGGAGATGGGGCACCCTCTCCTGGAGGTGCTAGATAAAATTTCATAGCTATGTAACTTAGGAGAATGGGAAAAAGATAAATTTCCTTGAGAGAGAAGAGTATATGGTCAGCATATTCAAAGTCAAAATAGATTGACAAGAAAAGAATTGTCAATTGCTCTATAGAACAGGGGTAGATTTTGGAAGAACAGATTTTATTCCAACTAATGAACTATATGGAATGTACCAAGAAAAGGGGCTTAATATTAGATGGAATAGGGAAGTAAGAACTGTCCCTATAGATCTTCCTGAATCCTTGTATCCAAGTTTGTCACACCTTCAGGGAGAATAGGAAATTGACCAAGCCCCAGCTCAGATGAAAGAAATACACAGATAGGACTACAGACCCCATATCAATTTGACCATATATTGGAAAAATGGATCAAATACCGTAATTAGGGCATTAAGAGATACTGGGATGGAGGTCTCCCTTATATATGAAAACGCTTACAAATTCAAACATGGAACTCCTATTACCATCACAGGAATGGGAGGGGCTGAAATTTCAGCCAGACAAGTCAAACTAACAATGAAAATTGGACAATTACCTAAAAAATAATATACCATGGTAATTGTACCAATTCCTAAATGCGTCATTGGAATAGATATATTGAAAAGTATTACTCAAAATTTACCTGAGGGGAGATACCAATTTGCAGTGAGGAAGATAGGAATCAATACAATTTTAGTGGGAAAAATAAAAATGGACACAAACACTTTACTTGAACCTTCTGAAGTGATTACTTTAAAGCAGTATCATGTGCCAGGTGGGCAAGATGAAATTACCAATACTATAAAGGAATATATTGAGGCAGGAGTGGTAGTCCCTACAACCACTCAATGGAATAATCATGTCTGGCCAGTACAAAAGTCAGATGGGACATGGAGAATGACAGTGGATTATAGACAAACCCTTCTATGCTGCTGTTCTAGATACCAGCACCTTAATAAAAAAGAACCAGAAATATGATGGGACTTGGTACACAGTTATTGATTTAGCCAATGATTTCTTTACTATCCCAATAGTTTCTAAACAATGGGAACAATTTGCTTTCACTTGGCAAGGCAGACAATATACTTTTACCTACTTGCCATAAGGATATCTGCATAGCCCCACTATTTGTCATAGGATTGTGGCTGAGCATTTGAATGAATTAGAGCTACTTGATGTACAGTTTAGACACTACATTGATAATATTATGATACAGGGAAAAAATATAAAATAAGTAGAGAAGAAGGGGCTAAGAGAGATTCTCCTGTAAGCCTGACAAAAGATTCAGGATTTTCCTATCCTTACCAATAAGACAGAGAGAGACCCAAAAGTTTATAGGATTATTTGGATTTTGGCAACATTATATAACACATTTAGGGCAGATTTTGAAACTCTCATATAAAGTTACTAGGAAGAAAAATGAATTTGATTGAGGACTTGAGCAGAATAAAGCTTTTGAAGAAGCCAAGGCTGCTATACAATTGACCCTAGATTTATGGCCTATGCAAAATGACCTAGTGGAATTACAAGTGACTGTACAGTATGAATATGCAAACTGAAGTTTATGACAAAAACAGCAAAGCCGAAATGTACCCTTAGGATTTTGATCTAGAAAATTCACTTTATCTGGAGTTCAATATACACCTTTTAAAAAGCAGTTGTTAACAAAATATTGGGTTTTGGTAGAGACTGAACAACTGACTTTGGGCCATGAAGTGGTATTAGGCCTGGAATCTCGATTGTGACCTGGTAATGAGTACCTCAGCTTCTAAAAGAATTGGACATGCACAAGAGGCTAGCATAATTAAATGGAAATGATATATTCAAAATAGATCTAAAACAGGCTAAAGTGGAGTTTCTGTTCTACATGAATGTACAGCAAACATTGATACTGAAGAAAATGATACACCCCCTGAACCAAAGCAACAGTTGGTATACTCCTTGGTAAAATGCAATGAGGGAAATGATGGATTAACTCAAGAACAAAAGAAACATGCATAGTTTACTGGTGGGATAGCAAAATATTTGGGCCATAAAAGACAGCAGAAAACAGTAGCCTATAACTCATGTACTAGGCAGACTTTGGAAAGTACTAGGACAGGTGGAAGTAATCAATATGCTGAAATTATGGCAATACATCAAGCCATTAAAACAGAACAAAGAGGACAGTGTCATATATTTACTTATTCATGGGTGATAGCTAATGGGCTAGCTACATGGATGTCCAAGTGGAAAAATCAAAATTAAGAAATTCATGGTAAATAAGTCTATAGCAAAGAATTATGGGAAGATAGATAGGATATGTCTTTGGTTACTAATCTCATTCATTGTTAAAAAAACAAGTAGCAGATGAATGTTATATATGTCAGTTGGAAAAGGAATGAACTGTTCTTTGGTTAGTAACTGGAGAGATAGCAAGGGGGAAAGTTCCAGCCCAAATCTGGCAAATAAATTATATTGGTTCTCTACCCCAAAATAAAGGATGCAAATTTATATGTACTTGTGTTGACACCTACTCAGGTGTACTAGTGACTTGTCCTTATAAGAATGCAATCCCAAAAAATACCTGTAAAACTCTAGATCTCATAAGTCTATATTGTGGAACCCCAATGCAGATTCAAAGTGACAATGGGTCGTATTTCAAAGGTAATGAAATGAAGATATATATTGCATATTAAACAATATAGAATGGATATATTATATTCCATATTATCCACAAGCATCTGGGTTAATTGAAAGAATGAATGGATTATTGAAAGAACAGTTAAGGAAGCTAAGTTCTAATAATTTGTATCAACATTGGAAGGATAATTGGTTCACTGATTTATGTAATTTGAATAATAGACCATTGGGAGGAAGAACACCTCTTGCCAGAATGACGACCCCAAATCTGCAAAGAAGAAAACAGCAAACACATAAGATCCCAAATATTAAGTATTGGACTATGAGGCAAGATGTTCTAGCACCTTATACAGGAACACCTGGTTTGGCAGGATATGATTTATGTTGTTTAGAGGGCATTTCATTGAACAGGAAAGAAATAAGAAAAATCTCCATTAGAATAGGTATGAGAATCCATAAAAATCATTTCAGGTGGATATTAGCTAAATCACGATTAGCAGTAATACATGTATTGGCTGGAGAAATTATTGTGACATTCTAAAATTTGGGTGAAGAACCATAGTTTTGTAAAAATGATAGAAATGTTCAAGTTATCATTATTCCTTGTGAAAAAAAAGGATACCCCTTATGAAAAATGGGTATCCTTCTGAAATAACTATCAGAGGAACTGAAGTATTTGGTTCTACTGATAGAATAAAATTGAGAGCTAAAGTATGGGTAAAAAGAGAACATTGTACATAATTACAGACTCATCATATCAGTGAGGACTAACTGGATTCATCTTAGTAATGCAAGGTTGTAATGAAGAGGGAAAGGTGATAAGGAGGGGGGAGGGTAAGAGGTTCTGCCAGGGACCCTGATCACTATCAGTGACCAGAAACCCTGCCATTCAGTCTGGAAGGGATTCACCAGGCTCAAGCAAACTTTGGAGCCGAAATTGTAAAGTTTATTGCTACACTGCACAGCACTGCGCACGGCACAGCAGGCGAGGATTCTTAGGGAACCTGCAAACTTCCAAAGGTCACAGGCATAGTTTTAAGGAGTCAAGACAGAAAATCAGGTGCCAATTATGCCAACTAGGTGAGTAAGGGTGGGATCAGGGAGGAGTTAAGGAGTGGTCAGTGCTTAAAGGACCATGCACTTTTAATATCAACTGCACAAGCATATTGCCCATGATTCACTGGGAAATAGCCCAA
Organism: Gymnobelideus leadbeateri; assembly: GCA_011680675.1. Lineage (NCBI taxonomy): Eukaryota > Metazoa > Chordata > Mammalia > Diprotodontia > Petauridae > Gymnobelideus > Gymnobelideus leadbeateri. The sequence continues at coordinate 67,970 of WOXC01006577.1, read as the reverse complement.
GGGGGGGCTACCTGGAGGTGTGGTTTTAGGCCTGACGCGTTACTAAAGCCAATCCTCAGTCACGACCACTAAGGAGTGCCCCGTCTGCCACCCATCAATGTCAGGCTTGACAAGATAGATGTTGGGAACCAAGGCCATCAGAAACACAGTGTGGGTATAATTGGCTAAGGAGTTACCCTATAGATAGGGTACTGAAGAATCTATGGTGCAGCTGGTCACTCTAACTAAAGGGAGATAACATTTGCCTAAGCTAAAAATGTTTATAGATAGTTTTGTGAAGGATTCATAAGTAGCTTATTGTTTCAAGCAGAGATAAACAGTTCATGAGTTGTTGCTGGGCAGAGTGCTGGCAGGGGGAAGGGGCAGAGTTAATGCTTTGAAACTGGGTGGGGGGAGTGTGACTTTACAGACTGCTTTTACAAATTGATTTTACAGACATAGATCCCAAAGCACCCCATTTACAAACTGATGTTACAGATTGATATTACAGACTGATGTTACAAACATATATACATCCCAAGGACCCCATCAGTAAGACAATGCCAAAGGACTCATGATAGAAAAGGCTATCCACATCCAGAGAAAGAATTATGGAGTCTGAATGCAGATTTAACCAAACTACTTGCTCTCTCTCTTTTTCCATTTGTTTTGTTTTGTTTCTTCTTCCTCATTATTCATTCCATTGCTATAATTCTTATTTATAACTCAATTAATGTTTAATGTGAAGGTATATGTAGAAGCTATATTGGGTTGCATGCCCCCATGGGGGGAAGGGAGGAAGAGAGGTTAGGAGAGAAAATTTGGAACTCAGAAACTTGTGGACCTGAATATTGTAAACTAAAAGTAAACAAATTTTAAAATAAATAAATAAAAATAAATAAGGGTAAAGCCAAAGCCAGAAGATATTCCAAAGGCTGTGGAAATTATAGCACATGGGAAAGATAATATTGTAACTGTTGGAGTAGATATTACCAAATTGTACCCTTAACTCATATATTCTCCTATGAACGAGGCTACAACAGTGGGTTCATGGACTCCAGAAGCACCGCTGAGCCTATAACTACCTTGCTTCTGGTTACTGTTTCCTTGTTTCTTTTTGGCTTTTTGTCCGTTAAACTCATTTGCTAGATTTTTTTCCTGCAGATTTAGTACGCTCCACTTGCAGATCCCTGATCACTTAAGCCTGATGTCATCCCCTGTCTACAACTGTGATGTGTCACCCCTGGGCCTGGCACCGATTAAACTCTGGATGCCAGCTAAAGGACTGAACTCTTGAATGAGACCTTTTGGGGCAGGAACAACTCTGTGAACAATTTCAGCCATTTCCTTCTCCAAGATGAAGAAACCGAGGCAAAAAGCATGAAGTAACTTGCCCAGGATCACACAGTTAATAAGTAACTAAGAACAGATTTGAATTCACTTGGAGTCTTCCTGACTCCAAGCCTGGCACTAGCTGTTGCACCACCTCGTTGCCCCTTATGATAGTATACACCATCATTTTTTGTGTTCTGTGGTTTGAATATTTATGTTGATTTTTACTTAGAATATTTTTTACTTCAGTAGTCATACTAACTCTATCAGTGTGGGTACTACCTTATCCAGTACAGATTACATCCCCTTTATGAATTAGCAGGCTGGATTTGACAAAGATTGTGAATGAATAAAAGCGTCCTCCTATGGCCATCCAAGAATGACCAAGCTGGTCCTCACTTGTACTAGACGTCTATCAGCTGACCCCTTCCAGCTGGATAATTAGTCATTTAACAAGCATAAATTAACAGCTTGTGTCAGTTATGTCTGAATCTTTTTTGACCCTATTTGGGGTTTTCTTGGCAAATATACTAGAATGGTTTGCCATTTCCTTCTCCAGGTCATTTTACAGATGAAGAAACTAAAGAAAACAGGGTCAAGTGACTTGCCCAGGGTCACACAGCTAGTAAGTGTCTAAGGCTGGATGTAAACTCAGGTCTTCCTGATTCCAGGCCCAGCTCTCTATACATTGCACCACCTAGTTGCCCTTATTAATGGCTTACTGTGTACTAAATACTGTTCTAGCTTGTAGAAAATGCAAGCTAAGAATCAAAAAGTCTCTCCTTTCAAAGATTCATATTCTCTCAGAGGAGACAACATATATGCAAAGAAGTATCTGAAAAATAAAGACAAATTGACTTGGAGATTTGGAGGGCAGTAATAGCCCACAGGGTATATATATTGAAAGACCTCACCCATGAGCAGGTATTGTTTGCACTGAGCTTTGAAGAAAACTAGAGTTCGTAACACATGGAAGTGAGGAGGGAACACATTCCAATCAAGTGGGACAGGCTGTGTAATAGATAGGAGATAGGAAATACAGTAAAAGGTCATCTAAGCACTACTGCACTCCACTGGAATATCTTTCAAGAATCCATGGTGACACCCCAAAATGAGCTATCAAAGGAGAACATCAGGAGAGTAAATTTAGCATTAAAAAAAATAAATTTTAGCTAAGAAAATTATTATTTATGGAAGGGAATGGACCTGGAAGTCTGCCTAAGTCCAGCTCCAGCCCTGCAACTCAGTCTCAGGGCCCCAAAAGGCTATTGCAGAGAAGGTATTCTATCTTTTTCATTGACTTCCCTTCTCTTGGCCTGAGGCTCACTGATAACTGATGGCTTTCATCCAAGAAGCTACTCAATTGCAGTGCTATGTTTCGGGTAAATCTAGGTGGGACACATCTGCTGTAGAATGATTTCTGGGAATTGCTAATGGACAGAAGGGCAGGTGCTTGGAGCCATTGGAGTGAAATATTTACAGCTGCCAGCATATCATCTTTCAGGAGCTCAAAAGTCTTTAAATATTTATTTTTCTTCACCTCAACCATCTTTCGTACACCCCAGGAAAAAAAAAGACAAAGGATAAAAGCAGTGCCATGTAGTGAAATGTTCCTCTGCTTTTTTAATCTGAGAACTTGAAGTTATACAATAATAGCTAGTGATGATAGCTCGCATTTACATAGCACTTTAAAGTTTACAAAGCACTTTACAAATATCATCTCATTTGATCCTCACAACAACTTTGGGAGGTAGGTGCTATTATTATTGCCATTTTAAAAATGAGGAAACTGAGGCACAGGGTAAGTGATTTGCCCAAAGACAATGTGTCAGTAAGTCTCTGTGGTTGGATTTGAATCCCTGACTCCTGATTCAGCACTCTGTCCACTGTGACACCTTTCACATCCTAGTTCTGCTACTTAGTACGTATGTGACTTCAAGAAAGCTATTTCCTGACAGACTTGGTGGGCTGGGAAGAGTAACCAACAAACAGAAAATATAAAAAAAAAAAAGAAATTCAGAACGTGATAGAAACAAATAGCAGCATTTTTACTACATCATTTAATATATATTCTGTAATGATAAAATGTTACATTAAAAAGTCGATGGATCTGGATACAATACTTTTTTTCTCTTGTTCTTTGCTTATTGTAGTGTTTGTGTTTTTTGATCATTGTGAATTTTGCAATAAAAAATAAAAGGAACAAAGGTATTTCCTTTTTTCTTTTTTTGCCTTTTTTTAAGAGGGGGAAGGCAATTGGGGTTAAGCGACTTGCCCAAGGTCACAGCTAGTATGTGTTAAGTGTCTGAGTCCAGATTTGAACTCAGGTCCTCCTGACTCCAGGATAGTGCTCTATTCAGTGCACCACCTAGTCACCTCGTGTATTTCCTTTTTCTGAGCCTCTTTATTCTTTCATATAAAATAAATGGGTTGAACTGGATCATCTCAAAAGCCTCTTCTAGCTCCAGATTCCAGTCTTATGAATATTTTACAATAAAGCTCTTCAAGATATATTACTTAATTTAACATGATTTAATTAAGCAAACATTTTTAAAGTGCTTATGATATGCAGGGCACTGTACTGGATAAGAGTATGAAGATGAAAGACTAAGGAGCACTTATGTGATGCATTGGATAGAGTAGTGGTCCTAGAGTCAGTAGGACCTCAGTTAAACCTAATCTCAGATGCTGACTAAATGTGTGACCCCGGGCAAGTCACTTAACTCAGATTGCCTCAAAACAATAATAATAATAATCTAATAGGCTGCTCACAGCAATCCTTCCAGGTTGCTGGAGCACATACTCTCTTCTAGAGAGGAAGAAATTTAGTCTCAGAGAAGCAAAGTGGCCTAAATAGTCAAGTGAAATGACATCATTGGACAACAAAGTCAGAATCTTTGAAAATCTCAATAGGCAAGGATGAAATTAAATCTAATTAAGTAGATAAAATATGATAGTTTTATTTTGTGGTGATAGGAATAACCAGGAAATTGTCCTGTGAAAAGGATTTGGATGACAGCAGAATAATTCTTTTTAACCATGTTCAATTCATACCAGAAATTCAAGGGTGAGGAAATTCTGAAAGTTAAAATATATTATTTTTACTCCATGATGTATTTAATGATATATTTTTCAAAGCTTATTTCTATTATTTGTTTTATATTGGCTTAATATCCCAATATATTGTTTTCACATTTACTCCGTCCAGGGAATTATTTCTTACAATGAAAAATAAAAAGGGGAAATAAATAATTTAGATTTTAACTAAATATTTAGTTGACATTTTTGTATGCACATCACTTAGAATTTTCCATATATCCCTCTCCCATTTCCCTCCCAGACAATCATCTTTAATAAGAAAAAAAAATTTTTAAGGGAAAAGGAAAAAGTTTACTAAAACCAATTGATACATTGAAAAAGTCTAATTTTCTAAGCAATGATTCACAGCCATAGATCCAAACCTTTGCAAAAGAATGAGGTGGCTATCTTCCCATGTCTCTTTTTGGGTGCCAAATTTGATTTTAAAATTTTTCCAATATTCAAGTTAGATTATTTTATAATTGTTGTTCTGTCTATTTACATTGTTGTATTTGTGCATGTTGTTTCCCTGACTCTGCTTGTTTAATTTTGAATTGGTTTATTTAAGTCTTTCTGTGCTTTTCTGTATTCCTCATGTTCATAATTTCAAATGGCACAGTAATGTACCATTATATTAATGCACCACAAATCGGTTAGCCATTCCACAATTTATGAGCATCTATTTTGTGTCTATTTCTTCACTATCACAGACAATGTTGCCCCAGATAATTTGATCTCTATGAAGACTTCCTTTCTGTCAGTGATTTCCTTGGCATATATGCCTTGAAATAAAATCTCAGGGTCTAAGGTATGGACAATTTAATCATTTTATTTGCATGATTTCAAAGAGCTTTCCCCAACAGTTTGATAAATTTGTAACTCCACCAAAAGTATATTTTTAACTGTCTTTCCACAATCCTTCCAAAACTATCTCCATCTTTTCATTCTACTGGGTTTTGCTAAGATAAAAAAAAATCAAATTTGTTTAATTTCCTTTTGTTTTATTATGTGTGATTTAAAGCAATCTTCCATGTTTAGTAATAGTTGGGGATTCTTCCCTTGAAAAATATTTTCTTGGATGACTTATCCATTAGGGAATGGCTCTTGATCACAAATATTTCTTAGTTCTCTATTTTCTAGGGGTCTTAGAACTTCATCGAAGACATTTGATACTCATTTTTTTCGAATTACCATTTCACTTTGTATTTTTTAGTTGATTTTGTTAGCATAAAATCATCTTAATCTCCTGCAATCAAAATTATGCATTATATTTTCTATGAATTTCTCTACCTGTTGTCTAATTAAGAAAATGTTCTTAATTAAATCATAATTAATCATAACTTTTAAAGAGAGAGAGCAAGAGAAATACCTGATATGGATCTCTTTTAATCATTTTTAGTGTTGTAATCTTTAATATTTAGGTTACATCTATTTTCTACTTATTGTAATATGTGAAGTATGATGTTAGTCTAAAATTAATTTCTGCTAAACTGCTTTCCAGGTTTTCTGACTGCTCTTTTCAAAAAGAAAGTCTGTCTCCAAGTTATTTATGTTCTCAAATTTACTGAACACTGGGTTACTAAGTTCAGTTTTATTTGTTTCAATTCATCTTTATCTAGGCTGTTCTATTCACCTGCATTTTAATCAGTACTGGTTTTGATTACTGCTTTACCATATAACGATGTTTGAAGTGACACTACTATGTTATTTCCCTTGAGATTCTAGGCATTTTCTTCCACCAAAAGAATTTTGTCAGTATTTTGTTAAAGTCTAAAGTATTTTCTTAATAGTTATATTAATGCAGAAATCAATTGTAATGGTAATGGTAGTTTGAAGATCCTCCCTGTGCTTTAATAGACCTAAGAGAATTTGAAGGTCTTTCCTACCACCTAATAGGCCAACTGTAATCACATGGTGCCTGTGGTGGGAAAAGCTTGCTGAAAGGTGGAGCAGAGTCCACAGGAATCTGAGAATCAGAGCAGTTAGAGCGGGATGAAAGAGAGGACACATACAAGGAGACAGGCTTGTGAGTATTTGTTTTTTTCCTTCCACTTTTCTTACCTTCACATAGATGAAAAAAATTAATGTCAAGATTGAATTTTTCAAAGAGTAATTTCTGCAACAGGAGTCCCCGTGCTAAATAATCTCTGTAGATATGGGACTATTCTCAGCTAGGTTTCTAATTACTTTTATTTTAGGACCAATGTAGCTTTTTTTTCTTCTGCATTTTCAGTCCACTTAACTTTTACTTTTGCTTTTCTTCAATTCTTCACATGACTTAGCAAAATCAGTTTCTATTCCTTCTTATAGGGTGGTAAGAAGAGGGAAACAAGCATGGCTAGTGACTAATTCATTATTATTCTCTATCCCTCTACTCTCTCAGCCCCTTCCTTAACTGTTGCCTTATCATTTCTATCATTTAGCTAGTTAGACAAATATACTGCCCCAGAAATGTGGAGGCTAAGAGACAGTGTAGGTGTGTCTTCCATAACCTGTCCTACTCACCTATTAGGCCTGATATAAGAATGAAGGGGGTGTAATATACCCAACCAATGATGAGGGTATTAGTTTAATATGTGACTGTGTAGTATATTAAGGGCAGATAGAAGAGGAGGAAAAGATAAGAAGCATTCTTTTGTGTTACCATGTGAAAGGAAGAAAGCAATTTCGCATTTTATATCCCTTAAAGGTAGAAGTTAAAGTAATAGTCAAACTAAACTTAGGAGGTAGAAATGGTTCCCCTCAAGAATAAATTCTCAGAAATATATAAATGAAAGATGCATTATGTGGCACAAAGATTGGCATGTTCAGAGAAATTTTGAAGGAAAGATTTGAACTCAGATTTTCCGGGTGTTCTCTAGCAATCTATCCAGTAAACCACATTGAAATATTATTTTAAAAAGTAGGTGGTGGGGAGTAGAAACAGCACGTCCAAGCCACTCTGCCCCCAGATTTCCTCCAAACTATGTAAAAGGGGACTCTGAACAACTTCTGGAGCCCCAGGACGCACAGAACAAAAAAGAGAAGCTAACCTACCGCTGAGGACAGCACAGCAGCCCTGCAGGAAGGGCCAGTGCAGTGCTCTGGGAGCTGATAGCACAGCAGGTGGAGAGCCCAGCCCAGGTTCACATGAGCTGCGGTTTTAGCCCCAGGGCAGCCAGGCCAGCAGCCGGCCTGAGGGACCCCAGAACACCAGAAGCTGTGGCGATTCCAGAATTATTAATATAGACATGCCTAGGACAAAGTGAGAGGTTAGTGCCCTATGAACTGTGGGACCAGTATTTGGGGAACATGTAGGCTTCCTCCCCTAAGGGCTAGAGGAGACACGCCATTTTGCAGTTTCAGTGGCAGCTCCAGCTCCTGGCCTGTGAACTGTAGGGAGATCCAGCAATCAGTCCTGGGGGGTAATCACTCTTGCTTTAACCTCCCTGGATCTGGATTGTGGTCTGGGGTGGAGGTCGTGGGGTGGGTATCCAGCTTGCCAGAAACGGAAGTTGTGAAGACACCAACTTTGGGACAGAAGCTCCCCTGTCTGGTGGCAGAGTCCTACTGTGGCAACAAGCCCAGAAGCCAAGTAATTAAGAGGCAACATGCCGAGTCAAAGGAAAGAAAATAAACAGAACAATGCAACATTAGACTCCTATTTGGGGGGCAAAGAGGATCGAAGCAGGGAACAGGAGGAGGAATGTGAGGTCAAAAATCCTGCTCCAAAATCCCCAAAGGAAAATATGAGCCGGTTACAGACCATAGAGGAACTTAAGAAGGACTTTAAAAATCAAATAAGAGAAGTGGAGGAAAAATTGGGAAGAGAAATGAGAAGGATGCAGGAAAAGTATGAAATGAGAGTCAACAGCCTGACTGAGGAAAATAACACCTTAAAAAATAGACTGGCAAAAGAGGCCCAAAAGGGCAATGAGGAGAAGAATGCCTTAAAAAAGTTGAATTTGCCAGATGGAAAAAGAATCTCAAAAGCTCACTGAGGAGATTAGTTCTTTCAGAGTTAGACTAGAGCAAACGAAAGCTAATCACATTATGAGAAATCAAGATGCTGTTAAACAGATCGAAACAAATGAAAGAATAGAAGGCAATGTGAAATATCTAATGGGAAAAACCACTGACCTGGAAAATAGATCCAGGGGAGCTAATTTAAAAATTATTGGACTACCTGAAAGCCATGATCAAAGAAAGAACCTAGAAATCACCCTTCAAGAAATTCTCAAGGGGGGCGCGGAGCCAAGATGGCAGAGTAGAAACAGCATTTCCAATATGCTCTGCCCCACACAAATTTCAATGAATGTGAAAGGGAGCTCCGAACAACTTCTGGAGCCACAGCACCCACAGAACGGCACAGAGAAGCTAACCTCCTGCTGAGGACAGCCCAGCAGCCCTGCAGGGAGTGGCCAGCGCAGTGCTCTGAGAGCAGGCAGCACAGCGAGCTGGGAACCAACAGCACAGCCCTCAGAGCCGAGCCCAGGTCCGCGGTTTTAGCCCCAGGGCGGCCGGGCCTTCAGCCAGCTGGTGGAACCCCAGGACACCAGCAATTGTGGCGATTCCAGAATTATCAGCACAGATATGCCTAGGACAAAGTGAGAGGTTAGTGCCCTATGGACTTTGGGACCAGTATTTGGGGAACACGTGGCTTCCTCCCCTGGGGGCAAAAAGCTGCTGAAGAAACAGCTGCACAGAAGTCATTTTGCAGCTTCAGTAGTGGCTCTAGCTCCTGGTCTGTGAACTGTAGGAAAATCCAGCAATCAGTCTGGGGGTTAATTGCTCTTGCTTTAAACTGCCTGGATTTGGATTGTGGTCTAGGGGGGAAGTTTGGGGTGGGTATCCAACTTGCCAGAGTGGGTGGAGGCTTTACAGAGGCCACCCAACTGGCAGAAGTTGTGAAGATCCCACATTTGGGCGGAAGCTCCCCTGTCTGGTGGCAGAGTCCTACTGTGGCAACAAGCCCAAAAATCAAGTAATTAAGTGGCAACATGCCTAGGCAAATGAAACAAAATAAACAGAAAAGTTCAACATTGGACTCCTATTTTAGGGGCAAAGAGGCTCAAAGCATGGAGGAGGACTGTGAGGTCAGAACTCCTGCACCAAAAGCCCCAAATGAAAATACAAGCTGGCTGCAGGCCATAGAGGACCTTAAGAAGCAGATAAGAGAAGTGGGGGAAAATTTGGGAAGAGAAATGAAAAAGATGCAAGAAAAGTATGAAATGACAGTCAACAGCCTGACTGAGGAAAATAACACCTTAAAAATAGACTAACTCAAATGGCAAAAGAGGCTCAAAAAGGCAATGAGGAGAAGAATGCCTTAAAAAGTCGAATTTGCCAGATGGAAAAAGAATCTCAAAAGCTCACTGAGGAGATTCATTCCTTCAGAGTTAGACTGGAGCAAATGGAAGCTAGTGACTTTATGAGAAATCAAGATACGATTAAACAGATCCAAACAAATGAAAGAATAGAAGGCAATGTGAAATATCTCATGGGAAAAACCACTGACCTGGAAAATAGATCCAGGAGAGATAATTTAAAAATTATTGGACTACCTGAAAGCCATGATCAAAGAAAGAACCTAGAAATCATCCTTAAAGAAATTCTCAAGGAAAATTGCCCTGATGTTTTAGACCCAGAGGGCAAAATAGAGGTTGAAAGAATCCACAGATCACCTCCTGAAAAAGATCCCCAAAAGAAAACTCCCAGGAATATAATAGCCAGGTTCCAGAATCCCCAGATCAAGGAGAAAATACTACAAGCAGCCAGGAAGAAACAATTTCAATATTGTGGAAACACAATCAGAATGGCACAGGACCTGGCTGCTTCTACATTGAGGGATAGAAGGGCATGGAATATGATATTCCAGAGGGCAAAAGAGCTGGGAATGAACCCAAGGGTCACCTACCCAGCAAAACTGAGTATCTTGTTTCAGGGGAAAATATGGTCATTCAGTGGAATAGAGGACTTTCAAGCATTCTTGATGAAAAAACCAGAGTTGAATAGAAAATTTGACATTCAGACACAAGAAGCAAGAGATGCTTGAAAAGGTAATCAAGGAAAATAAATCAAAAGGAACTTATCAAAATTGGACTATTTACAGTCCTACATAGAAAAACAATAACTGTGTTTGATGAAACCTTTCTCAGTAAGAAAATAATGGAAGAAGGGTATATGGTCATATGAATACATATGTGAATGTGTGTATATATGTTTACAGTTATACATGGATAGAGGGCATAGGTTGAATTTGTTGGGAAGGGAGGATACTTAAGGGGTGAAATTATGAGGTGAGAGAGGAAAGTGGCAAGAGGAGATGGGGAGAGACAGGGTAGGGTAAACTATCTCATGTAGAAGAAGCAAGGGGAAGTGGCTGCAGGGGAGGGGAAGAACAGGAAGGCAAAAAGACAAAACCATATTATCATAAATTTGGCTCGGGGAGAATGACATACATAATAAATGGGATATCTCAACCTGCAGCAGAATAGGGGGAAGGAGGATGAAAGGGGGGGATGATGGATGGGAGGGCATTCTTGGGGAGAGGGGAGGTTGGAAGTACTCACCATAGAAGAGGGAGAGGATCAAAGTAGAGAATAGTCCAGGTGTGGGATGGGATGGGTGGGAGGGAATTATAAGCAGCCTTGTACAATATATCTACTGTGGTAATGTTTTGCATAGCTAGACATGTAGAACACATACTGAATTACTTATCTTCCCAGAGAGAATGGGTGACAAGGGAGGAAGGGAATGGATCTTAAATTCGAGGTTTTAAAATTAAATGTTTCAAATATATATAAATATTATTATTAATTCTATTTTGCATGCAATTGGGAGATAAGATGTGCAGGCATTGGGGCACAGAGATTCACCTTGCTCTAATGTAAAAGTCGAAGGCGGTATGGGAGAAGATATGGGAGAGTGCAGATTGGAGGAAGTGATATCTTGTGGGACTGCTATTCTGGGATGGTGGGTAGGAAAAAATGGGGAAAAAATTGTAACTCAAAGTCTGTTGGAAATGAATGATGTAAACCAGAAGTTAATAAAGCATTTGTTTAAAAAGTAAAAAAAAAAAGAAATTATATGACCCTTAGTGTCAAAATTTCCATTCAGTTCTGGTCTTTTTACCCAGTATGCTTGAAAATCCTCTATTTTTTAAAATATGTATTCCCTCTCCCCAACAGTGTTATACTTTGTTCTTCTGGGTAGGTTATTCTCAATGTAATCCTAACTCCTTTGCCTTCTGGAATATCATATTCCAAGTCCATTACTCCTTTCTAGTAGCTGCTAAATCTTGTGTGATCCTGACCATGATTCCACAGTATTTGAATTGTTTCTTTATGGCTACTTTCAATATTTTCACCATGACCTGGGAGCTCTGCAGTTTGGCTCCAATATTCTTAGGAGTTTTCATTTTGGCATCTCTTTGAGGAGGTTATCAGTGAATTCTTTCCATTTCTAGTTTGCTCTCTGGTTCTATGATATCTTAGGCAACTGTTCTTGATAATTTCTTGAAATATGATGTCCAAGCTATTTTTCTTTTTCTTTTTTTTTTCTTTTTTGGAGGGGTAAGGCAAGGCAATTGGGGTTAAGTGACATGCCCAAGATCACACAGCTTATAAGTGTTAAGTATCTGAGGCCGGATTTGAACTCAGGACCTCCTCACTCCAAGGCAGGTGCTCTATCTCTATTCACTGCGCCACCTAGCTACCCTCAGGATCTTTTTCTGGTCATAGATTTTAGGCAGTCCAATAATTTTAAAATTTATGTTTCCTTGATCCATTTTCCATGTTGTTTTTCCCATGTGATATTACATATTTTCTTCTATTTTTTTCTGTCTTTTTACTTTGTGTCTCATAGAATTCTTAGTTTCCACCTGAACATTTCTAATTTTTTAGGAGCTAATTTCTCTAGGGAGGTTTTTGTACCACTTTTGCCAAGATATTAATTCTCTTTTCATACTATTCTTGCATCACTCGCCTTTCTTTTCTCAGTTTTTCCTCTATTGCTTTTATTTGATTTTTGAAAACATTTGTTCTCTTCCTATAAAATATCTTTCTTTATCTCCTCTAGAAAGCCTTTTTGGGCTTATGTACAATCTGCATTTTTCTTTGAGGCTTTGCTTACAGATATTTTCAAGTCATTGTCTTCTTCCAAGTTCACGTCTTGAGTTTTATCACCACAGAAACTTTTTGTGGTTAGGTGCTTTCTTTGTTATTTGCTTATTTTTCCAGCCTTATTTCTTGATTTTGAACTTTATGTTAGATTTGGGCTCTGCTCACCTTCAGGGAGGGATAATCAGCCTGAGATTCTTTAGCTCAATCTGGCGACCTTCTTAGATCTTGGTACTTCTTAGATGGTGTGACCCAGAAAACAATCTAGTCATTCCTACCTGCTCTGTGCTCTGGTCCTTACCCAGGTAGGGCCCCTGTTCCCTTGTGACTGTGGCTGCTCCTTTCTACTCTGGAATTGTGACCTAGAACTGGATAATAGGCTACAAAGTTGTCAAATGGTGCTGAATCCTGTGCCCAGTACTAAAACAGCTATCCCTAGAATCTCCTTCTGATCAGAGGTTTGATCTCCTTACCACCCAACTATGTGTGGGCATGCCTGGGGCTCCTGCTACTGTTGCTGCTGTAGCTGCTGCCTCCAATGTTCACCTCAACCTGTGCACCGAACCCCCAGGCAGCCTCTATCCCAATGTCCAACGATCCCTCTTTTCTGTCTATCTAAACTGCTCTGGGTTGGAATAATAATTCACTTTTTTATTGGCTTTTCTCTTCAGGATTCAATCTGGCATTTTCTGTGGTCATTTTGTAGGAGAGGTTTAGAGGGAAGTTTGGCAGTTATGATCTTTCACTCCACCATCTTGACTCTACCCTAGCTGTGTGATCCTGGCTAAGTCACTTAATCTCTATTTGCCTTAGTATCCTCATCTGGTAAAATAGGAATAATAATAACACCCCCCTCCCGAGTTTGTTGTGAGGATCACATGAAATAATCATTGTAAAGTGCTTAGCATATAAGCACTATACTTGTTGGTCAGTCAGGTTTCAGTCATGTCTGACTCTTCGTGACCCCATGTATGGTTTTCTTGGCAAAGATACTGTAGTGGTTTGCCATTTCCTTCTCTAGCTCATTTTACAGATGAGGAAACTGAGGCAAACAGGGTTGGGTGACTTGCCCAGGGTCACACAGCTAGTAAGTGTCTGAGGCCAGATTTGAACTCAAGAAGATAAGTCTTTCTGATTTCAAGTCTGGCATTATATCCACTGTGCCACCTAGCTGCCCTGTAAGCACCATATATGTTATGTTTTATATATATATATATATATAGAGAGAGAGAGAGAGAGAGAGAGAGAGAGAGAGAGAGAGAGTAATGTATAATATAAAATAATATTATACATTACTATATATGTAACATATATATGTTATATATATATGTTTATTATTACTCTAGAAATGACTAGTCAATAGACAGATTTTTGTTAATTTAAATATTTGATATCCTTGATATTAATTTCATACTTTATAATAAATTATTTATAGAGCAATAATAACAACAAAACCCCAAACCAGAATTCTTGGAATAAGTCAATCTACATGCATTTATCAACACCCACTATGCCAACATCAGGTTCTAGCACCAAATATACCAAGGGATATAAAGTCAAGAATTAAACAAGTTGGTTCAATGTGACCATCCAGTGATGAAGTGGAAAAATCACTCAGCTTATTATAAACAGTGTATCAGACAGAGATTTCACCTTTCTCTTATGACATGGAGCTATTTGTAAGCAAAACAATAAACTGTTGAAGTGCAGATTCAAGAGACTTTGAGATCTGAAACTTCTTAATGTTCCAAGAAGTCAATATTCAGATTTCTCCTTTTTCTTACAACATTAGTATCATGGAGCTATTTGTAAGTGAAGCAGAATAAACAACTGAAAAGCAGATCCAAGAGACTTTGAGATTTGAAAGTTCTTGAAATTCGAAAGATCTCATCGTTGCAGTGCTGTTGAATCCTTAATTGCTGATAAAGGTGATGCTCAAGGATTAAAAAAGAAAATAAGGAGAGAAAACACATAACAATAATGAAAATATATAACATTGATAAAGCTTTTCAAAGTTTTCAAAGATCTCTATCAATGATATATATTTTCACTATTTTTATTTCCTTTCTCCCTCCATTTAAAATACTATTGCAAAATGGCATTAACTTTATTTAGACCAATATCTTATGCCACATACACAATAAGCACAAAATGGATGTGACATGAATATTAAAGATTACACCCCCACATCATTTTTGAAAATTCCAAACCAAATACTTTTCTTTTTCTTTCTTTTTCTTTTATTTTTTATTTTCTTTCTTTTTTCCTTTTCTTTTCTTTTTCCTTTTCTTTTTTCCTTTTCTTTTATTCCTTTTTTCTTTTTCTTTCTTTTCCTTTCCTTTCCTTTCCTTTCCTTTCCTTTCCTTTCCTTTCCTTTCCTTTTTTTTTTTTTTTTTTTCTTTATGATTATGACTATGGAGAATGCTCTTACCTAAGCAATGATTGAGGTATTATAGAAGATAAAATATATAATTTTGATTGCAGCATATTGAGCTGTGATGTCACTAACAAAATCAATTCAAAATAGATACAAAGTGAATAAAATGCATATTAAATGTCCTTGATAAAGGTCTGGGATCCCAAGAAAATAGGGACCTAACAAATATTTGAGATCAAGAGCCATTCCCTAATGAATAAGCAGTTCAAGTAAATGACCAAGTGAAGAACCCTAAACTGTTACCAAACATGTAGAAGAGTACTCTAAATAAACCTTTAATAAAAGAAAAGGAAATCAATTCTCTTAATTCAAAAAGTCAAATCCGGAGAAGGATAAATCTCAAATGCGTGTATATGTTGATCCTTCTTTTCCACTTTTGACTCCAGACTGCTGGGGATCTCATAATGGTTTTTACTCTGCTTTTATAGGAAAGCATCTCAGTTTTCTGCTGCTTCAGAGAAACAAGAATCTCACAGGATGTTTAGCTTTTCATGTCATCCCAACTTCAAAGACGCCACAGAAAAGACACAGGATTTTCCCATGGCCCACTGACACAGACAAAAGACTCCTACACATGTGTCCACAAACACACAGAGGCACACACATATTAAACATGAAACAATATATACTTAAAATATGCATTATTTTTCTGTTGGACAACGGCCTCTCAGACACAATATAAGGCAAGAAGTTTAGCAAATTTTTCTGGGCTTATTCCAGGGTTTTGATCTCTACAGTGTTCTCTTCCCTCTCAGTACTCTTTGAGGTACAGAACTACAACAGCAAGGGTGATGCTAACATTTGGTATTTATGTAGCACTTTAAAGTCGACAAGCATTTTTGTATTTACATTTCATTTGAGCCTCACAGCAATCCTATGAGGTAAGTATGGCAACTTACCGTCTTCCCCATTTTATAGATAAAGGAACTAAGACTTGGAGAAATGAAATGATTTCCCTAGAGTCTCACAGTTAGTACGTGATTCCAATCCCATCATCTCTACATTATTGTCTTCTCCTATTAGATTATAACTTCTTGGAGAGAGGAACTGTCCTTTTCTAATTTGTATCCCCAGAATTTAGCACAAAGCTTAGCAAAATGAAGTGCTTAATACATGTTTATTGAATTGCTTTGTTTTTTCAGTTTTAGTTACATGAGTCTGCAAAGGTCACAGTCCTGAACCAATCAGACTGGATAATTACAAAGTAACCCAATCCTCAGCAAAGCATTGCAGAGTTTCAACAATGAGCAAGGATTAAAGAATTCAACAATCCATCTTCTACACAGTTGCCAAAGCAAGTTTCTTTAAGTACAGATCACTCCCCTACTCAACCAACTCCAGCAGCTTCCACTGGAGCCCTTGATAATCTGGCACCACCTATCTTTCCAGTCTCATTTTTATTATTTTCTGAGCCATGCTTCATGCTCCAGCCAATCTGGCTTTCTCTCTGGTCCTTATGCATGGCATTCCATCTCCTGTTTTTGTGCCTTGGAACTGTAATCCCCCATGCTGGTATGATGAGGGTACTGACCACTGAGGGCCTCATTATTAGAGCAATTTTTGTCTGCTGCCAATTCACATGGAGCCC
Organism: Gymnobelideus leadbeateri; assembly: GCA_011680675.1. Lineage (NCBI taxonomy): Eukaryota > Metazoa > Chordata > Mammalia > Diprotodontia > Petauridae > Gymnobelideus > Gymnobelideus leadbeateri. Next base: position 51,457 of record WOXC01006577.1, on the reverse strand, counting down.
TGGTTATCCCACTTATGGAAAATGTGTGAAAGGCTCTTTCCCTCTCTGCTTCAATGTGTGTGCAATATTTTCTTGCTGCTTCCTGTTGACTTATGGCATAGTAGAAAAAAGTCTTTCAAATAGTCACTGAGCAGCAGCTGGGCTTTGGCTCTTTCATTGTGGCAAGTGAGATAAGCACTGCTGCAGGCCTCCAGTTTGAATTTTACATCATCTCTCCCACCCTGCAGCCATATGGCTATAAACACATGACTCTACTCTTTCTTCTATCTCTTTGTGGTACTTCTTTCCTATTATTAAGTGAATGAATGCGGGGGTAGGGAATGGACCATGTTATGACTTTAAAATTTCCAAAGGCTGAGAAGGCCATCAAAGGTCCCTTCAGTCACTGGAGTTGTGAACAGTAGTAGCCAAGTTTTGTGAAGAATCAAGCCTGCATAGCAATGTGCTTGACCCAACTCAGCAGGGAATTGACCTGGAAACTGAGACTAATATAACCCACCAGAAAGGGAGTATCCATCAGCTATACCACACTCAGAAATAAACTTGTTTAGATGGAATGTTTTGTAACAACCCATTTAAGTTTCATCCCAATCTCCCCAGGGACCAAAATATATAGAAGGGGGAGAGTAAACCTACTTTGTCATTTTTTTAAACTTTATCTTGACTATACCTCCTCAGTAAATAACCTTTTGTAAAAATTAAATTATATTAGCTGGCCAATTGATATTATGGAAAACACACTAAATGGGGACTTATGAGTAATAGTATTAAATAACTCCAGTATCTCAGAGTTACCCATAGAGTCCAGAAGCTTGCTCTGGGGACACAACCTGGCAGTATCAGTGCAAAATAAAAGAGTTAGCAGAGGTAAGACAGAGCATGTCTGTGGACTACACTTGGTATGTGTTCTCTCTTTTCCACCTCAATAGAATACTTCTCTTCCTTAAAAAGGCAAACAAGTATTATTTCTCTGTTAGGGCTTCCCTTCCATACCACCTTATATTTAACTACATTCTATGCATTTGTGTTATTGTCTTTAATTCTGTATGATATATATATATATGTACATACATACATATATATATGTACATACATACTATATATATGTACATACATATATATATTTCTGTATATGTATGTGTGTGTGTGAGTGTGTGTATGTATATACACTCATTGCTCTAGGCAACTCTCTGAGACTATCTAATAATCGAAGCTGCAGAAAAGATGTCCACCTTCCTTTAATAAAGGTAGTAACCTCATTCAAAGTTCCTCTATACCAACGAAGTCACCAATGCGGTTCCTAATCCTATCTCTATACACTGATCTATCTACGTCTCTCTTCCCTTAGAATGTAGATTTCTTGCATATAAAAATTTTTTGATTCATATATTTGTATCTCCAGTGTCCAGTATACTTAATAAATTACTTGCTGACTGAATGACTTGATAATTGGGTCACTCACATAAGGGAATGTTCATATTTTAAAGAAGCAAATAATTAAATAAAGCAGACATTGGTAAAACAGACATTATATAAAGTAGCACTAATCACACATCTGGAACAAATGTGCAATGCTCAAATCCTATAATGAACAGTGGAAAAAAACATTACTTTAAACTCAGGGGACCAGGTTCTAATCTTAGTTCTGCTACTATCTGTGTGACTTTGGACAATTCATTTTACTTCTCTGGGAATCTATTTTCTCATTCATAGAACAGAATTAGAAGATATAACCTCTAAGATCTCTTCCAGCTCTACCTTTATACACCTTTGATCCTATCAAGCATAAAAAAAGGCACTCTCAAGAAATGGCTCATATATTCAACATTCAACAAGTATTGATAAGCACCTTACTACTAGCACTACATTAAGGATCTGACTCTAATCCCAAGGTACAATGCATAAGAGTTAGTCTGTTTGACTCCATTTCCAAAAAACAAACATACCCCCCCCAAACCTAAAAAATTAGATTCCAAACTCCTACCCCTCAGTTATTTTTCTGTCTCCATCTGGGTTCATGCTGCTGAGTGTTCTGTGCTTCTTTCCCTCTCCATCATCTCCTGCACTGCTACCTGTCTTCCTTTACCACCCTATCCCTATCCCTACAACATCTGCCTCTGTATCCCTCCCTATCTTTTCACCACTTGTCTGTGGTGTTTGCCCCTATACTCATTGTGCCTTATTAAGTGTGATTGCAGCCTCATTTCTCACTGCCATTGTAGTCTTTCCCAATGAGTACCCAAAGAACGAGGCCTGTGTGCCATGTTTCATAATTTCATGCATCAATTAGCAATTCACCCATTATACATAAAGAGCTGTGAAAAACTATATATGCATTAGCCATTTCTAAAAGCAAGAAAAATAAAGGAAAAATATGCTTTAATCTGTACTCTGAGCCATTAGTTCTCTAATGGAGTTAGTATTTTATATCATGAGTCCTCTGGAGTTTTTGTGGGTCATTATATTGATTTGAGTTACCATGTCTTTCACAACTGATTTTTTTTTTATGATGTTGCCATTGCTGTGTGGATTGTTCTCCTAGTTCTGCTGACTTCACTTTGTATCATTTCATATAGGTCTTCTTAGGATTTTCTGAAACCATCTCCTTCATCATTTTCTTATAACACAATAGTATTCCATCATATTCATGTACTATGTCTAGCCACTTGTCTAGCCACTCCCTGCTTAATGGGTATCCTTTCAGTTTATAATTCTTTTGCTACCACAAAAAGAGGTGTTAAAAGTATTTTTGATGAAGGAGTCCTTTTCTTTTTTTCTTTAATATACTTTAATAATATTAATACCTTTAATATCCTAGTAACAAGAAGTACTGAACATTCTTACATAAGGGAATAACATTATTAGACCTATACTTTAGGAAGGATATTTTAATAGCCTTGTGAATTATGAATTAGAGAAAGACCAGTCTGGAAGTAAGAAGATGAATTAGAAAACTATTAAAAATGTGCAAGTTAAAGGTGATGAGGGCCTGAACTATAATGTTGGCTGTTTGAGTGGAGAGAAAAGGACAAATATGAGAAAGGTCATGGAAGTTAAGTTGATAAAATTCATCAACTGATTAGTCATGGGGTAAAAGAAGGGTCAAGGGTTAAAGGTCAAGGATGACTCTGAGGCTGCAAACTTCAGTTATTGGAAGGTGGGAAGGGATCTCAACAGAAATTAGGAAGGTTTGAAAGAGAAATAGCTTTAGAGGTGAAGCTAAGCTCTATTATATAAGTTCTATTTTGGACATGCGGATTTTGTGAAGTTTTATGAGGCATCCAGGTGGAAGTATTCCATTGGCAATTGGAGATGCAGAACTGGGTGTTCAGAAGAGAGCTAAGTCTGGATGTATAGGTTTGGGAGTCTGGCATAGAGATGAAAATTAAATCAATGAGACCTGGAAAAATTACTGAGAGAAATTATTAGAAAAAAGAGAGAGAAATGGATCTTCGGAGCCTCACAACAACCTATCAGATAGGTACTGCAGGCAGTATTATCCCCCCTGACAGAGGGTCCTCATGGTCCTGTACAACAAATATTTGAAATTAGAGAATCCACTGCTTACTACTAGTGTGACCTTCAGAAAGTAATTTCACCTCTTTCAGTTAGTTTCATGGAATCATAGATTTAGAGATAGAAACTCAGAATACATTTAGTCCAATTGCCTTCATTTTATAGAAGAGAAAACTTAAGTCCATGAATGTTTAATAACTTGCCCAAGGACACATAGGCAGTAGTCTTGAGGTTTGGGGATTAGGGGTACTTGAGACCTCAAAATACCTACACACCAAGTCCTGCCAAAGGAATTCGACTCAAGCCTTCTAAGATTTGCCATAATTGGTTGACTCCTAAGGAGTCTAAGTATTTGTGACCCTTGTATTGGACAAGCAGGCCAGAAGAATATGACACAGACTTAGTCTGCACTAGATTGAATCTCAGTCCCTTCATGGAGGCAAGATGGATCTTATAGATAGACTGTGGGAGGATTTAGGGTTGGTCTAGAGGAGGGGTTTGGGAGGGTCTTGAGGAGGAGTCTAAGGAGGATCTGGATGGGACTGAGGTCTGACTCCAGGAATGGGATTAAGGGCGGGAAATAGCTGAAGGCTACCTGGAGATGACAGAAAACTGAGGGCTAGGCTAACACAGGGGTAATAGATTTGGGTATAGATATTTTGATATCTAGTACTATATTGGGTGGGAAGTAGCTGGACAATGGAGGGCTAGGCTAGCTTAAAAGTAACAGAGATTTGGGCCTAGCTGTAATGAAAGGCTTATGACTTCAGGCAAATGCCTCATCACATGGGAAGATTCAAGGGGTTCCCAGAGCCTGTACCCCATCAGTAGTCAGAAATGATATTTAAACCTACGTTTTCTAACTCCAGATCTACTACTATTTTCACTATATCACACTGAGGAAATTGGACTTAGTTCCCTTCTAGCCCTAAATATATACCCCTATTGAAAATCCCTTTATGGATTTGGACAAATTTATGTGGGAAAGGATCAGAAATATGGGGTGAGTTCTTGGATAATCCTTGTGAAAGCAGTCCCTCAGAAGAAAAAAAAAAAGAAGTATTTACAAGAGGACAAAGGGACAAAAGCAGCTAATATACATATGGCCATTATGAGGATTTTGAGGTCAATAGCTAGGAAACCCTTAAACTTTAAGTGTTTTGATAATGGTAGGACAATTTTACTGGTTTGTGTTGTATTTAACAAATATGCAAATATATGGGTTTTTATTTCTTATCCTAAATTGGAGGTGAGTCATTTCACACAAAGTACCCTTTTTAGAACAGAAGGAGAAACAGAGACCAAAGAAGACAAGATAGAGAAGAAGAGGAAGAATAAAGAAGCAAAGAATAATCAGAGAGAGAAAGAAGAGTGAACAAAGTAAAGCAGAGGACTCAGGACTGAGACTGCCCCTGCTACTTGAAATGAGCCAGATTTAGCCTAGTCCAGATGATTGGATTGTTCACAGAAAAGTAACCACATAGAGAGCTTCAAGATAAACTCAGGGTCTGCATTGCTCCCCTGAAGAGTTGGCTGGAGGAAGACAGACTGTGCCTGTCTTTTCATGCACAGGCTTTGCATCTGTTGCTAAACTGATTAGGAGAAAATCTTTATGACTGAGACATGATTAAAGAACAGCTTTGCTGATTGGAAAAAGGAATCCTCTGCTATTTTACAGAGTTCACTGAGAGAAAGGAAAGGTTTTTTTTTTGTCTTGCCCTCTGGGTAAGGAGATAGGGAAAACCCTTCAGGATTTTGGTTGCTTTGCTGTTTCCTGCCACCCATAGCCTGGGGGGGCGGAGAGCTGGATGCTCCTCAAGGCCCACCTAAGGGAATCAACCTGAATACCTCTGTAGAGACCAGGAATGGAGAATTGATTTTCCAAAAGAAAAAAAAAAAGTATAGCACTTTCTTAGAGCTCAGAGAAGGAGGAATTCAAGTGGGGCAGCCAGTGGAGACAGTGGCTTTGCCTAATCAGTAACGGTAGTGTCTCTATTACTCTCTAAGGAAACCAAAGACATTAAGACCTGCCTGTCATCCAGAATGAGTTATTGATCCATGGCTGTGGGTTCCCCTCCTCACGTGCCTCCCTTCTAAGGTTTCATAAATTTATGCCCATTTTTTTTCCACAAGGACAGTCTGAATTGGCAGTAGAGTATGTCTTAGGTTCAGGGGTAGATCAATATCTTATGATTATTCTTACTTTACATTTTGTTTAGTAAATATTTCATGATTCAAAGTTAATGTCTTAGTTTTAGCTGTTTAAATGGGAAGCACACTGGTAGGGGCTCAGTTTACAAGTTATAAACGCCTGACATGTACCAGCTTTGCACCTATTACCCTAAGAGTTGGTTGTAACATTGTGGCTACCCTCTCAGGAAGTGCCAACTTGCCAATATGAGTACAGGCTGGGTGAAGGGGCCGATCCCAACTCAGAGAAATGAAAGAGAGAGAGAGAGAGAGAGTAGGAATCAAGTAGTGCACCAACTGTGCTATACTATAATCCAGAGGACATGGTCAATTACCTAGCAAAGGAATTTGATATGCACTCATCAGACAGATAGGAAAACAATGAAGAGAGAGAAGGGTAACAGATGGCTAAGGGAGGAGAAAAAATTAAGGAAGAGGGAGGGGCAAAAAGTCTCAAAAACTACAAAGGGTAAAGAAGGATGAGAATTGACATAAATTAACTGTGTTTAACCATTAAGACAGTTTTGATGACTTTGGAAGGAGAAGTTTCCTTAGAATTGTGGAATTCAGAGATAGAATATAAGTGATTAAGAACTAAGTGAAGACATAAAAAAACGTGGCTAGGGGGCAGCTGGGTGGTGCAGTGAATAGAGCACCGGCCCTGGAGTCAGGAGGACTTGAGTTCAAATCCAACCTCAGACATTTAACACAAAATCTAGCCATGTGACTTTGGGCAAGTCACTTAACCCCAATTGCCCTCCAAAAAGCAAAAAAAAAAAAAAATGGCTGGAGATGTTTGGTTTTGTGAGCTTTTTCTAGGAGTTTGACTTTGAGATGGGGAGGGCAGATAGAGAACAATAGTTTGATGGGGTAGGATTGAGCAGGTTTTGGTTTTTGTTTTTTCACAAAACTTTAAGATGAAAGCTCCATTTATAAATGAAAAAAAAATGAAACTCATCACTGAGCCACTGAGCAAATAAGAATACTGACCAATAAGTTCTTCCTCCCCAGGTCCCTCTGACAATGATGCTTCAGCCCAGTATCTGAGCAAAACTTTTGGCTGGTCCTAGCTTCACAATTGTCTGTAGCTCCCAATAAATGTCATGGTGCAACTCCATGTCTTCCCTCTTGCACCTCCCAGTAGAAGGCTTCTTAGGTGACCCTAGTTTTGTGCCAGAGGAAATATTTCTCTGTCATGGGTTCCATCTTGGCAGGAAGCTCAGTTTTCTTAGCATAAACACATTGCCAGCATGTTGGAGAGAGGGTAGGTAGAAATGGAAAGGCTAACTTGGGGTTAGCCTTTGTGTTAAGGCTCCCACTGACCTCTAGCCTCAAAACTAGTCCAGGAAACAGGAATATACTTTTCTTCCATATGAGATGGGCTCTGTCCTTGTGTGAACAAAGTAATTCCAAAGCCAGTCACCCTCTTTTCATATTCGCCTGGTTAATGAAATCTCCCACCTAAATGGGCACTCCCCTGAGTCCAGAAGCTAGAGAAAAGACCTTAATTTTCTCTTGAATTTCCATGAATCCCTTTGGTGGCAAGATCGGTGGAATTGTTCAAATTGCCTAGGGTTTTCTCCTAAAAGAGAGATAACTAGGGGGGAGGGGATTTACATTTTGAGAGAAGAATGAGGGAGAAGAAAAGTAGTATTGTCTATGGAAGCATCCACTTTGGATAGAGGGTGTGACAAAGTGCGACACTAGCAACATCCCCATTTCTTGGATGGCCAACAATGGTTTGCTTAGTGCTATTCTCCCAGATACCTCAAGTTCAAAGTCAAGTCCTGAAAAAGGAAAATTTCCAGCTTAAGAAAAATAAATTGAACAATAAGGAAAAATAGAGGCTATAATATTTTCATCTCAAGTATATAATCCATAGTATTGCAATGGGCAAGCCAAGTCTGGGATTTCTTGGGATTAATTAAATGTGTGATACAGGAATGAACTAATTTTGAGGATCTAGTCCCTGACTCCTTTAAGGATGTTAAATCAAATCCTATATAAACAATGTTGGACAAAGCATGATGATTAACTTTCACCAAGAAGAGCCATTAATAATCTAATATATACCAGCAAATTCCTAGTTTTCCATTTTAAAATAATAGTAATAATAATAATAGCACTTTTGTTGCCAGTATCTTAATATGATCCTATTTCTGCTCAGGAGATTGAATTCAGAACATTGTTCTTTCCAGTAAAGGATTCAGAAAATTGTTTTTGGTAATAAGTCAGTCTAGGGTGGAGGAAAGGAGGGGGAGCAGGAGGAGTAGGGCTTATATTTGGAGGCAAAGGGCTGGCTCTATGCTATGTTCAAGCCAGAGGCGTGCTCCATTACCTAATTTGACCTGAAGCTTGGCTTGCTCTGCTGAACAGAGGGAGAGCCTGGTGGTTATAAGCAGTAGTGGTTCCAGGACAACTTGTGAATGATTGCTATGAGAGGAGGGCTATTCGACCTTGAACACAATCACTGGCCCTCTCCTAGCCCCAGCTTCATCCACTATAAAATAAGGGTATTGGGTTAGAAGGTCATTAAGGTCCTTCCAGTTCTGACAGTCTGTGTTCTATGTCCAAGATCTCCTTTTAGGAGCTCTGGAAATCTGCCATATGATTCTAAAGTCTTTTCTAGCTCTTATAGCCTATAAGTCTATAAATCACAGTCAATTGTATGTTTATATCAATTTAGAATTGCTCTAATTCTAGCCACTAAGACTCAAATGTAAGACAGCTTGGCCTAGTGGAAAGAGTCTCAGATGGAGAAACAAGATGTCTACTCTATTCTTGTTCCACTTTTGCATCTGTATGACCTTGGATAATTATTTTTCCTCTTTGGGCCTCAATTTCTTGATAAATTGGGGTTTTGGATAACTTTTATGATCTTTCTAGCCTCATATTCTAAGATTCTATGGGGATATTTTCTATGAAGCTATGCTCTATTAGTTTTTATTCTTAGACTATAATTATAAAAGTCTACGGCCTAAGACTGAGTGATTCTGAGGTTCTATCATTCTCTATCTTAAGATTATTTTCTTCTCTCTTCTAATTCTGATTCAGTTCAGCAACTAAGCACCCACTTTGTGCGAACTATGATAGAAGCTGGTATACAGAGGCAGTAACAAAAGAGACAGCATGGTAAGGTATACCTGTGTTCCTGGCCTAGGTCCAACCATGCGACAATGACCAAATCAAATGAAAAATGGTGATAATAGTCCACTCCTTACTTCTCTGCTTTGTAAAGATGAAAGTACTATAAAGATGTAAGCAGTTATTTACTATGGTCTAAGATACTATATGATGCCTTACATATATAATTTCTCCTGTTTGCCATAAGAGAAGCTAAGGGACTTGGCCAAGGTCATATAGCTGGTAAGTGAAAGATGGGAGATTCAAACCCAGGTCTTTTTGCTCCAGAGCCAATTCTCTTTCCATAACACTGAGAAGCTTCTTCTAAACTTATATGTATGTCACCTGTCAGAAATCAACTGAGGCCAGTTACAAAATGCCCAAACAGACAAATTTGCTGACTTTCTAGGTAGTAGAATAGTAGTGAATTGTCTTTCCTGCCAGAATCCCTGTGCTCACCTCCATTAATGAGGTGGCACTGGAAAAGCGTCTCTCAGTGATGGGCTGGAAGCGGCCAGGCGGGCTGAACTCCCAAACAGATGACACATCTCTGGGTGGGAATCCAAAGCTCCTGCCTGCCGTCTAAGTGCCCAAAAGGACTGAGCAAACTGTTCAGATGAGGAGGAGAAACCAGCCGTGACCTGGGAAAACAGAAGCATTTTGTCACGGAAAAAATATGTTGTTTATAGTTCTCAGGACACCGTTTTGGTGCCCATGTAAGACAAACAGACCGGGGATAAAGTTGCTCTGAGGGAGCCGTCTCCAGAGCATTAGGGAAGGTATGATATTGTGGTTAGAAGTTGGCACAAGGGAAAAATTACAGCAGGATTGACTTCTTGTGCTGGGAATTGGAAAATTTGTAGCAGTGTGGCATAGCAGAGGGGGCTAAGGGGGGCCCCGACTTCTAAATAAAATTTTCTTATTTTTCTAAAATCTGGAAACAACATCTTCGGGAATAACAAGTAGAGACAGAACATGATTGTGGCCTCAATATTTTCCTTCCATTTTGTCAGCCTACAGACGGTTTTCATTTAGAAAGGGCTTTATAAAAATGATAAAAATGTAACAGTTTTCTAAATGAAGTCTGAAACTGCTCTATTTAATAATCTGGTGTATTGTACTCATTTTTTTTTTTAGAAGGAAGGTCTAATGAAAAGCAATCCCAGTCTTGGGCAGCCTGTCAAAAAGGAGCTCATGTTCACAGAAACAGCAGCAGCACCACGCGCCCCCACCCCCTTCTACACCCTCATCTCTGGTCCTGGTCTGGTTTTATAGGCATTTGCTTAACTTAAGTTTTCTTGCCTAGATAAATCCTCAGCGCAGAAGTTGGGGCAGGGTGGGGGGGAGGTGGGGAGGAGGAGAAGAGAATACCAGTTATAGCAGGAGTTGGTTTGCTATGACATATCTAATTAAAATGGGCTCTCTGAGTGAATTTTTGTTTTAATGAAAATGTGAGTGAAATGGGAAATTGTCATTTTAAGACTAATCAATATCCTCTATCTTGCCATTCCATTCCCCTTATTAAATAGCACTCAGTAAAACTGGAGTAGGAGACAGAGTGTGACAGAGAAGGCAGAGAAAATATGCACACACACCAACACACACACACACACATAAATACACATGCACACAAGCATACAATATGGAATCAATTTCAACTCAACAAATATTTATTAAGTTCTTACCTTCTACAAGGCATTAATTATAAACCATAGAGGGTAAGAGCTGGAATAGACCCTGGAATCATAGAATATTAGACCCTTTGAACCAAAGAATGTTAGATCTGATAGAGAACTTAGAATGTAGAATTTCAAAGCTGGAAAGAACTTTGGACTAGAGAAGACCTAGAACATAGAAAGTCAGAAATTAAAGGACCTTTGACTCAAAAACCATAGGATGAGAGCCAGAAGAGAATATCTGGAAATAGAAGTGGTCTTATGTTGGCAGGATATAGAATGCTGAGCCTGGAAATGTTTGTAGGAAGGCAGACTATGAAATGTCTGAGCTGGAAAGACCTTAGAACCCAGAATATAGAATGTCAGAGATTACAGTGTCTTTAGAGTCACAGAACAAAACATTTCACAACTGCCAATTGCCTTAAATCATGTAATATCAGAGCTGGAAGGACTTAGTAATCATTCATCCAAACTTCACATTTCACAAAGGTGTAAACTAAGGCCCAGCAAAAGGAAGTGATTTGCTGGAATTCCCAGCATGCATTAATATCATCTCTCAGTTCTCAGACCAAAACCCTTTCTACTACACTGAGCTCTGTTTCCATAAGCTCTTCATGAGCATTGACTGTCCTACTCCAGATAGGGGGGATTCTGAAATATTCTCTTGAGATTCTGCTTCAAGGCAGGGTCTTATGTAGAGAAAGGACTGATGGCTTCCTTGCTGCTGCCTGAAACATGGCCCCTGGGAAATGTCTCTCTCTGCACAGGGGGCTGGAACAGTCCTGGGCTATTCTCTGGAGTGCTCCTGGCAAAATTCTGCTTGAGGGCTCAGCCAAACCCTGTCTTTGGCATGTTAGAATAAAGAAACTTGGGTAAATAGTGGCATTAAGTACACACAGAAATGCTTTTTGGAAAGAGCAAGCCAAAGTGGGCGTCATCTTGAAATCTGTAAGGCCCTTGATCATTTTGGTCCAGTCCCTCCCCCACTCCCAACAACATTTCCATGTGTTTGATTCATGGGCAGTTCTTTTCTTTAAAAAAGCAGTTTTATTAAATATTACTTAACTGCAAAGCAAAACCAGCTCAGAGGATGTGACTCAACCTCCTGATGAAGTACAGCATGGCCTCTTTGACAGGAGGCTACCCAGGGTGAGGAGAAGTCACCATTTTGATCGAGCTATAGTTATGTTGGGTCACCTCCATGATAGTCAGAAAAGGACAGAGACATGAGGCTACTAAGTCATGCAACCATTCAATACTAGTCACGTGAAGGGTCTTAGGAAAAAGAATACAGACTCTGAAAGCTTGACAGGGCCTTTGAATCATAGAACATAAAATGTCATGGCTGTAAGGAAACTGAGAAACTGTCTAGTAACATTTCACAGATAAAATGAGACAGAGAGTGAGGTGACATAGAACTAGAGTTCAGGTTTCTATAGAACTTAAAGTATACAAACTACTTTTAAGATAAACAATACAAGATTATTGTCCTGGTCTTACAGATGAGTATACTGAGGTTCCATAAAATTTCGGAGGAGGAAGAAACCTTAAAATCACAGAATTCTAGATTTCAGAGATGGAGAGGACTCTAAAATCATCCAATGTAAGGGCAAGAGGGTGGTCTTAAAATCCTAGAACAATTTATTGTTAGGACTAAAATATTAAACACAGAATGCCAGAGCTAGAAGGAACTTTAGGAACCATCTAATCCATCTTCCCATTTTAAAGATGTGGAAAGTTAGGTCCGTATAAAGGAAATCACATCAAGTCAACAACATTCTTAGGCACCTCTACGTGCCAGAAACTGGGCTAAGTATTACATTAGAGGTGGTTTGCCCAGGTTCACAGAGTGAACTAGCAGCAGAGCCAAAAGAAGAGTCCAGCTCTCCTGACACTTCTTGCCACGGCTTTTTCCAAAATACTTGGCTGCTTTCATTCATGAGGCCAATTAAGTCCTAATCAGGCAGTTCACAATAAAAGAAACATCATAATATGATAATATGTCAATACTCTGACAACTTTTTACCTCTCAAATATTACTATTGTCTATGATAACAGGGGCTCAGAGCTGAGGTAGTTATAGAGATGAGTCCTTGGCCTCCAGGACCCAGTCTAAAGCTGGGTAGGGGAATTGGAACTGAAGGGGTAAAAAATTGTACATACACAACCACTGTCTCCAAGAAAGAATCTGAAAATATTCTAAGAGGAGTAAAAAGTAACTGTTACTGCATTTCAGGTATCAGAAGGTTCACCTTTAGCTGGGGGATAAAGGGAGAAGGGAATCCTGTGTTATTATTAAGTTTATAGGCTAGACAAGATATTGCTAGGACCCACATAAGCTTCACACAGATTTAAGATACTCTGAGCAACAAGGTCTTTCCAAGCCATTTTAATAAAGGGGAAACTGATCTAGAGAAAAACATCAACACTTTCAAACAACTCTGTTTTAGGGTCAAGACAGTAGTAATTCAAGATCCTGATTCGAGATGACCCAACTTGACCCCTAGCATCCTTTTTAACACTGAAAACCTAAAATCCTTTCAAAAACCAAAGAAGATACAATAGCAAAATGGTGAAAATAGAATTCATGTGTTAATGGGGCTACATTTGATTAGTGGGGACAAACCTGGCATCCATTTTACTAAATATCTCATAGCACCAACATTATTCCAGTTAGCCAGTCCAATATCATTGCATAGCATTGTCTCCCAAGCTAGCTCTCCTACGACTTGCTATTTATATATCCCACCTCCCTTAACATCCGTGTTCTCTCTGATTTTTCTCTGAGGTTAGTAGATAGATCAACAGAATCCCAAGGCTTAGAGATGCAATGTTATTAAAACATCAAAACGATAGCTGACATCCGTTTGTTGTCACCTATTACAAATCAGTGACTTTTCTCCTGCCACTGAACTGGCTGTTTCCAGAGTTAATGAAACTAATTGAAAAAGAAAAGAAATAAGAAGGGAAATGTCAGTATTTCCTAAAGACATGTATTTTCCCAGAAGTCCGATTCATTTGCCAATATGATTTGATTTTTCAACCACACAAGAGAAAACCCATGGAACCAGCCCTTGAAGGCCATCACAGAGTAAGAAGGGTGGCATGCAAACTGAGGCAAACAGGTCTCAGGCTCAGTCAAGTCAAGCCAGTGGCTCTCTCCTAAGGCTTCACAAATGAGATAGGCCTCATTAAAACCACAGCCCAATACATTGTCTAGCATAGAGCTCCAGGGTTAAGTTGGTTTAGCACAGAAAAGGTGCTTGATAAATTGCAGTGATTTAAAGTCTACAAAGGGCTTTCCTCACGACTCTCCTTGGAAATGGGAACTATAAATAATGTTTCCATTGTATAGAGGAGGAAACTGAAGCTTTGAAAGATAGTGATTTGCCAGTCAGAGGTCTTGTAGGAGACAGACAAGTAAGGATTTTGATTCTGATCCATTCATGCCTCCATCCCTCCCACTAACAAATCATTGGTCAATAAATATTTGTTCAAGTTTTTTCAATTGTCAAACAGTAAAACTTTGATTAGTTGGAGACAGTACAACAGTACAGAAAGGATATTGAGCTTGCAGTCAAGGACACATGGGTTTAATTCTTGGTTCCAACACCTGCCAGCTTTGTGAATATAAGCAAGTCTCTTAGTTTACTCATATGTGAAATGGAGATAATAATATTTGTATTCCCTACCTCACAAAAGTGCTTAAAAGAAATTTTGTAAGCCTTAAAGCTCAGCAGAAAAGACAGCTATTATTGTAACATGGAATAATGACATGAATATTGGGGAATGATCAGTAGTAGTCAGAGGCTTCAGGGATTCATTAATAGATCCCTGGTATATTAATAAGATATAAATACCAAATACAAGATGGGAATTGACTATCATTCTGAAGTCACATACTAAACTAAAAAGATATCTTCTCAAAGGCCCATTTGGAACAAGGGTTTCTTAAGGTCACAATGGGTAACTGGTGAAAACATGATTATCTTGGAATCTGAAATCCTAGGTTAATTTTTTTTTTTTTTTTGCTTTTTGGAGGTGGGAAAGCAGGGCAATTAGGGTTAAGTGACTTGCCCAAGGTCACACAGCTAGTAAGTGTTAAGTGTCTGAGGCTGGATTTTTACTCGGGTCCTCCTGACTCTAGGGCCAGTGTTCTATTCACTGCACCACCTAGCCACTCTCCTAGGTTCAATCTCTGTCCTTTCCATTTGCTAGCTATGAGACTTTGAGCAAGATTCTTTGCCTCACTGGGTCTTAGTTTATTCAACTAGAAAATAGGAATGAGAATATTGACCCTCTCACCGAATCTTTGGAGTTAGATGTGACTTCACATGTGCCTGTGCAATAGTTGGGCAGGAATGGCTCTACAACATCCTGACAAATGGGGTTTAAGCCTTTGGTGAGATCTTCAATGATAGGCCTCTTTTTGTCTCCTGACACAGCCCATTCTTCTCTGGGTTACTATGAAGAAATAAATTTGAGCTATTATTATTACTTGTCTCATAGGGTTACTGCAGAAATAAAATGAGATGCAGTATATAAATTGCTATGAAACTATATAGATAAACTATTAATTTTATTGTTTGATGTCTAGAGGCTGGAGCTTATTTCCATACAATAGTCAATGTATATTTCTCACCAAAATCATGTAATTTCCACTCAAAATTGATGTCATCAATGTGGAATTTTCCTCCAATGATATTAAATTCAGATTGCAACTCATTCATATTTGCCTGTCCTGTGTCAATGTTCTGTAATAAATTTACTGCCTGGTATGTATGTGGGTTTCCTAACTTCTCTTCACATTGCAAAGACACTAGTGGAAAACACAGGCTCCCTATTAATTACACTATCATTTGAATTCCTTCTACAAACCCTCCAGGACATGACCAAAGGCCTTGGTGACATCTGGAAAAAAATCCCATTTTCTTTCTACCCCTTGCCCAATTGTTACTCTTGTTGACTTCTGCAACTATCTTAAAGAATTGAATGATGGCCATGGAAGTACAACTCCAATAAAGAGTGTTTTGTGAATTGGATCTTCTGCTGAATCAAGCCCTAGAAAGGAATAACACTGCATGTTATATATTAAATAACACCTCACTGTCCATGGCACTGGGACCATTGGTTGTTAGTCCCATCTTTGATAATTAAACTTCTTGATCTCATTTAGACTATTAGTCTCGATATCACTAAGGTGTTTTTTGACAATTAACATTAAGGTGCTTTGAAAGCTGAACCACAGTGAATTGAACAAAATTATACTGAGAATGAAGAGTGTTTTGTGAGAGCTAACAAGTAAAAGAACTAGTGGATAAATTTCTAGCATCATCGTGAGCAAAGAGAGTTATCAAAACGTCTTTTCACGCATAAAGTTATGATATATATATAATAAATAATTTTATATACAATATATTATATGCATAATATATAAATATAATATTAATAATGTAATATATATTTATATATAAATAAATATATATTTTATATATAAATAAATATATTTTATATATAAATAACATATATAACATTTATATTTATATGAAATTATATAAATATATAAATTTTAAATTAAATTTTATATTTATGATATATATATTTCAAATCAAAGCTTGATTTGTTGTTTTGGTGATTGTCTAGACTTTAAAAATGATAGAGAAATTTTTAATAATGGAGATTTAAAACATTGTGGGTATTTTCTAGAGTGCTTTGGTTTTTGTATTTTGTAAGTGTTAAACTAAAAGACAAAATAAGAAAAGAAAACAGAAATAAACTTATATATTAAAATTTAAATACAAAATAAGAAGAGGAAAAAAAACATTTCCATGTGCTCAGCAGAACATGAGAGGATTCAAAATATAAAGCAATGAATTTCCGTTTCAAGAAGGCCTATATAATAAATACTATACTTGGTGTTCAGAGTTATCCATCTTTTCTTTACTTCCTTGTACGTTTTATTTTGTTCTTTACACTCCCTTCCCAATTCCTCCCTCCCCTCCCCCAAGAAGGATACAATTAAGCATGGATATGTGTTTGTATATATACATATACACATGCTTATAAATTTATACATGTGCTCATATGCTTACATACACATACATATACTTAGACATCTATAATTATACTCATATAGAGACACATACATTCATGCATCTATGTAAGACTATACTATACTTGATTGTTCTCTGTTTCTCTGAGAGTGGATAACATCTCCCTTCATGAGTCTAAGTCTTTCCATATTTTTCCAAGCCCACCAATTTGTCATTTCCTTCACCACAGCAATATTTCAACATTATACTCTCTAGTGATTTTAAATAACCCAAAACAATATTAATATGACTGACATATAGTGTAATTTCTCTATTTTTCTCTTTTGTTTGTCTATTTTAGCTTTAACTTTGTCAGAGGTCATGATTACTACCCCAACTTTTTTTTCCTAATAAGTTCTATTCCTTATCTTTATTATATGTGTGTGTGTATCTCTTATTTCCTATCCCTCCTGACTCTTCTATTTTACTTCTACCTGCTGCCTTGCCCTCCTATTACTTAACCTACCCCCCCCTTAATGATCCCATCCTTTTTCCCCTTGCCCTCTTGTTTCTATTTGAATTTAGAAGACTTTTATAGCCTTCCAAATATATTTGATATTCCCTCTTCATACCATTCCCATTCATCTAGACACTCTTCTACATCCCTCCCATCCTAATCTCTCACCCTCTTATTTCATTATAAATTTAGAAGGCTTTTATTCCTTTCTAAATTCATATATCATTCTCTCTTTAACCCAGATCTGATGTAGGTAGTGTTCCCTCTAAAAATCCCTCCCAACCCCTTAGCCTTTTATTTCTTTCTAAATTTAAAAGGCTTTAATACCCATATCTATCTATAAATATATAATTCCCTCTTTAACCCGTTCCTGATGAGAGCCATCTAATTACTCTGTGTCACTTCTTCCCTTCTCCCTTCATTTAGATAATTACTCTTTTTACCTTTTCCTAGAAGTATACTCTTAGACTAACATCATACTGAGGTCTACTTCCTTTTGAACTATCCAATTACTAATTCCAATATTAGACACACATTTTACATTTTCTCACATTGCCTTTATTAAGTCCCTTTTAATTAGTCTTTTATGTGTACCTTATATTTCCCTTGGACCTTGTATGTGAAATTTTCTAATTAGTTCATATTTTTTATTAAACAAAATCCTGAAAAGTCTGGCAATTCATTGAATATCCATTTTTCTTTATTCAGGATTATGCTTTGCTGGGTATGGTATTTTCAGCTGGTACCCCAGTTCTTTTGCTCTTTGATATCTAGTGTTCCAAGACTGGCAGTCTTTTAGTGTTACCTCTGCTAAGTCTTGTGTGATTCTAACTGAAATTCTGCCTTATTTGAATTATTTTTTTTCTTGTTGCTCATAATATTCTCTCCTTGAATTGGGGGTTTCAGAATCTAGCTATAATATTCCTGTAGGTTTTCCTTGTAGCATCTCTTTTGGGTAGTGATAGGTGGAGTTTTTTTTTTTCTATTTCTATTTTCCCCTCTTGTTCTAGTGTTTCAGGACTAGATTTTCTTTAATTATTTATTGCATTATTGAATCATAATTCTTTTTTTATAGTAGCTTTCATATAGTCTTATTATTCTTATGTTTTCTTTTTTTGATCTGTTCTCCAGATCAGTTCTTTTCCTTACGAGATGTTTCACATTCCCTTCTATTTTTTCATTTTTTTATATTTTGCTTTATTATTACTTTGTCTTGTATAATCTCATTGTCTTCCCATTGCCCAATTCTAATTTTTAAGGAGTCATTTTCTTCCTTAAGATTCTGGATCTCATTTTCCAGTTGGTTGACTTGCGTTTCTTAATTTTTTTTGGATTGTTCTTATTTTTAAAAATATTTTTCTCAATCTCTCATTTGATTTTCAATCTTTTTAAAGTTCTATTAGCATCCTGAGGTGCTATTTTGTCTCATTTTGGGGGAAAATCTGAAGAAATTGGAATTTTCTGACCTATTCTCCTATAATATAATTTAAACAATAGCTTTGAAGTTATGAGACATACATATCTAAAACAAGGATGGAAACCAAGA
Organism: Gymnobelideus leadbeateri; assembly: GCA_011680675.1. Taxonomy (NCBI): domain Eukaryota; kingdom Metazoa; phylum Chordata; class Mammalia; order Diprotodontia; family Petauridae; genus Gymnobelideus; species Gymnobelideus leadbeateri. Next base: position 32,857 of record WOXC01006577.1, on the reverse strand, counting down.
ATGGCCTGCCTTGACATAAGGCCACACAGAGAACCCATCTCTTAGCAGAGGGAGGGAGAGAAAGTCTGAAAGGAACAAAAAGAGAAGACTCCAGATCACTTCTCTGACAAGTGGGTAGAGAGAGTAATGCTTCTATGCACTGCTGTATAGAAATGAGGTAGAATCATAATGATCTCTAGCTCCTCCATCAATCTTATGGACAGAGCATGAAGGCATTGTCTTAGGCTATGTTGTCAATCAAGAAAAAGTGGGAAGAAACAAGAGGAGAGAAGAGTCCTATTTATTCCTTTGTTTAACAGGAAGGGAAGAGAGCAAGAAGTCAGAAGACTATTCTTAAGCTGAGCCACTAATTCTATCCTAGTCTGGTGTCTTCATGCTATGATTTAGACCTAGTCAACTTTTTCTTCTTGAGGACTATGGTCAATATATTTTTGCATCTTAAGTTCTGCCAATCATGAAGATGATATCCTTTTTTCAGTGCTTGAATCTATTTAGAATTAAAGAGACCTTGCCCTATTAACAACAGAAAGCTGAGATAGTAAACTACTTGCTCTCTCTTTCTTGTTTTGTTTGGTTTCTTCTTTCTCATTATTCATTCCATTGGTTATAATTCTTCTTTACAACTTGACTATTATTTAATGTAAAGGTATATGTAGAACCCACATCAGATCACATACTGCTTTGGTGGGGAGAAGGGTGAGGAAAGAGAGGGGAAGAAAATTTGGAACTCAAAAACTTGTGGAACTGAATGTTGTAATCTAAATAAATAAATTTAAAAGAAGGGGGAAAAATAACAGAAAACTATCTCCTTAATGCTATCAACTTGATTTGTTGGGATTGGTTATTGTACTGGCTTGAACTGGGTCAACTCATAAGAGCTGGGGTCAAAGCTAGTTTGAGGACAGGTATGCATGGCACCAGACAGGAGAGATATATCAGGAGAGATATGACGAGAGAGAAACAGCAGGCATGTAGGAGATGCTGGCTTCTCAATATGATCCTGATTTCCAGCTTACCTCCCTAGAGACTGCTAGAATGGTCTTTCTTTAGTAACATCTGTTTATTTCTCATGGTTCCTAGTTTTCGTGGTTTAAGGCTTTATCCAAGGGCTGCAAAGTTGATTCACTATTCTATATTTTCTAACATATTCTAATATGTAGTTTTTATCCAAATTCTATTTACTATTTTTCTTGGGTATATGAGTTTACGCACTATTTGGCATCTGCAATGATAGTCTTTTGGATACCTAGTGTTAGATAGGAAGAAACTAAGTTGCTGAGTATAAACTAAGGTCGACCTACTGCCTTAGGAGTGACCACAGGAGCAGGTTTCCTTCTGAACCTCTAAACAATGTACTTCTAGACCAGAGATATTTGAGGGAAACACACAGATATAATTCTAGTGAAATAGCTCCCTAAGAGACCAGAGAAAAAAATACACAGATTCATGGAGTCTTCTTATTCCTTTCCCCTGTGGCTAGCATGCTGGTGATATAAACATAGACTGTGTCTCTCCTCCTCTCTACAAAGATGAGTCAAGTCTTAGATCATATCTATCCCTGCAACCCACAAGTCCTATTTAGATATTTAGAAAAACCAGACCAATGTTACATAGATGTATATAATCTTATATATTTACAGAGAAAGCTGGATAGACCTATTTATCTATTTCAAAATAAGAGAGACTGAAGATTTATAAAGAGTTTCCTTAATGCTCTAAGGTAGGTGGAGAAAATAGTGTATTCGCATTTTATAGATGGGGAAACCTAAATGAAATGATTTTCCACCCAGTATGAAATGAGGAAGTAACAGAGCCAGAATCTGAGCTAATGTCTTTAGATTCCAAACCCACTGCTTTTCCCTCTAAGTCAGGTTCCCAGTTCTAGTTTCCTTTGTACTAAACGAGACCTTATTACACCTAGTAGATTCCAGAAATTAGAAAACACTCCTAATCAGCAATAGCTATATATTTAGAGAAGAAAGATTTGTCTTCTTTCTAAATTGTCAATTTTGAGAGAAAGTTGCGCCTAATTCATAGTTACTTATTTTACACACTAGTTGGGGGCCTGAGAAAATGTTTTGTAATCAATTTTGTGTAAATTAAATCACATTAAAGGAATAATTTTGTAAACTGAGTACCCCTAAATGTTCTATTTGGTAAACATGGCTTCTCTTCGCTAAGTATGGGTTTTCCTAATGAATGGCCCATGTGGTATTAACTATGATTATTTCACTACCTTGACCTTACTGTGTATGTAAATGTATATATATATATATATATATATATATACATATATACATATATATATATATACACACACGTGTGTGTCTGCATAAGAATAAGGACTTGTTCTGCAATCTCATTTGTAAAGAGAACTAATGAATGAGTAAAATCCTTCTACTGATATGGATTAACCCCTTTTTAGGAGCTGATTGAGGTGCTTAGGTTGGGAGGTAGGTGACAACTTGGCAGTTAATTGGTAACACTCAAGCACTGTGCTTAGCCTAGAATCTGGAGGACCTGAGTTCAAATTCAATTTTAGATACTTATGAGTTCAGTGACCTTGGGCAAATTGATTATCCTTTGCTTGCCAGTTTCCTCAATTGTAAAGTGAGGGCAATAATCATCTACCTTCCAGGATTGTTGGGAGAATCAAATGAGGTATTTGTGGAGCACTTAGCATGGTCCCTGGATTATAGTAGGTGCTATATAAACACTAGCTATTTTTAATATTATTTTTATGGCACTGAGAAGTTAAGTAACTTAATGATTTGCCCAGGAAAGTAGAGCCAGAATGTGTCAAAGGCATTACTTGAATGGAATTCATCCAGATTACAAGTTTAACTCTCCTACTATATACAGCTGCCTCTTATATTTGTGCACTTTTACATATGTAAATATATGTCAGTTCTGTAGTTTATTTACACATATACATATATCTATTTATTTTATCTTTTGATTCTTTATCATTGAAAGATTGGGAAACAAACCAGCTTTTTTATAAAGGAAACATAAGCAACTTGTTAGGAAGTTTTTTTTAAGATGTCACTGAAATAATGAATGGTTATTATTCCCTAAGCCCACAAGACCTCACCCAGTGCCTGTGGTTACATAAATGTCTTTTACCTAAATAGCATTAGACTGTTATTATTACTACTGCTATGCACTCAGCCCCTGGCTCTAACTCTAAAGCTTTCAAAGTTGCATTCATTAAAATGAAACTCCCCAAGGGTCCAGGGAAGTAGTAATCATCTCATCTGCTTGTTAGATAGTGTGATGGAGTGAAAAGAACATTGGTTTGGAAGTCAGGAGACCCAAGTTTTAGTACCAGTTTTGCCATTGACTCATTGGATAACCCTGGAAAATTTGCTTGAACCTTAGTTTCTTTAACCATAAAATCAAAGAGATTTAATGGACTCAATGATCTCTAAGATTTCTCCCAGTTCTACCATTCTATGGTCTGGGATTTTAAGACCATTTCCAGTTTGTGATTGATGCATCTAAGTACACTGCCAACCCTGATGGTGCTGTGGCATATTGGTTGTTGTCCTTCATTATCTAAAAGGACCAAAATGACATCACTATGCTAGCTAGAGTCAGGTTTCAGTGTGTCTGACTGTGGCTGATCAGACCAATACGAGCTCAGAATGTTCTACCGCAGGTTGGGAACAAATAGTCCATGTGAACATTTGGCATGTTACTAGATTACCAAGGCATCATAGTGTAATCAAAAGATCAGTAGATTTAGAATCAGAAACTCTGGCCTACTTATCAATAGGTAACTCAATCTTGTGCAAGCCACTTTACTATTTGGAGTTTTGACTATCTCAAGGAGAGAGAAAGAGAGAGAGAGAGAGAGAGAGAGAGAGAGAGAGAGAGAGAGAGAGAGAGAGAAACAACACTAAGAGTTACCTCATTTTTCTCCAGGCTGCAGTCCAGACTTCCTGTCATTACCCAGCTCTTTATCCTAAAGCCTCACTCTATCCCTGGGATTCACACATTGGAAATACCCTTCTCCACCTGAGATACCTCCCTCCTATTGAGTAGTCCCACCTAGAATCTCTATTTAAGGGTGGTGTTCAAGCCAGCCAAGCTTCCCTCTTCTCCAGGCTACATACACTTGGACTTCCTCTACCACCCCTACATGATGGGTTCTTTTGTTCCCTCCTCTCTAAAAGCTTCCTTTAGTATGTTGCCTTCCCCCATTATAATGTAAGATCTCTAAGGGCAAGGATTGTCTATTTATATTTGTATTATCAGGTTTAGCACATAAGTACTTAATAAATTCCTATAGGCCAACCAACTAGGTTGCTGTGCCAATAATAGTGAAGCATCTAGGGAGGAAAGCATCTTAGCAGGAACCTAGAACCACTCCCTTATTTTATAGATGAGGAAATTCATGTGTCCAAGGTCTCAGGGGTAATAAGGATTGAGACTCAGGAATTTTGAGTCCAAATTCATCATTCTCTGAACTAATTATGTAAGGTCTTCTTACCTATTTAGCTACTTCTTATCTACTAAGATATCATAAGCTACTATTATTCTCATTAGGAAGGTGTTGGCCAATGGACAACTCATGGGTTGTCTAAGCATCCCATGCAACTATCTAAGGAGTTGCAGTCTTCATGGGGGAGGGGAGGAGGACCCAAATGGAAGAATGTATAGATCCTTGAAATACTGACCATTATTGTTATTGTTGTTAGAGCACCAACCAATTGGCATAGGATTTCAGCATTAGGAGGCATCCTGAATAAAAATTCACTCTCCAATGTATCAGAAAATGATTACCCATTCCCTGCTTAGAGTTTTGCAGTGGGAAAGAATCCATCAAATTTTCTCAAAACAGCTTATTCCATTTGTGAATACTTCTAGTAGGTAACTTTGCCTTTCTTTTGTTGTTAAGTCATTTTTCATTCATGCCCAACTCTCCACGACCCTATTTAGGGTTTTCTTGGCAAAGATAATGGAATGGTTTTCAATTTCCTTCTCCAGCTCATTTTACAGATGAGGAAACTGAGATAAAGAGAGGTAAGTGACTTGCTTAGGGTCACGCAGTCAGTAATTATCTAAAGTCAAATTTAAAGTGATGAAGATGAGTTTTCCTGACTCAAAGCCCAGCACTCTCTTCACTGAACCCCCCAGCTTCCTTCCTTTTACTCATGCCAAAATCTCATTCTCTGGAACTTTCACAGTTTTCTTAATTCTACTTTTAGGAGCCAGTTATCACAGGTTATGACAGCCCTTCAAAAACCTGTAAATAACTATCCTATAACCCTGGAATTGCTTCATATTTCATTTGGAACTTGTAAAAAGAGCTCATCAAGGACTTCTCGGTGCTCTTTTATGATCACTGAATTTATTTTGTGTTTCAGTTATTAGTCACTTTGTTTCTATCCATATCAATTCGAAGATTAGCCTCCTTGGCAGAACAAACAGATGCAAAATAGCAATTTTGCATTGTAGAGGATATAGTGCTTGGAGATCTGGATGTGGAGTCATCAAGACCTTAGTGAAAATCTGACCTCAGACACAAGCTGTGTGACATTGGAAGATCACTTGACCTTTGCCTCAGTTTCCATCAGTAAAGTGCAAATAACAATCATCTCTATATCCTAAGGTTATTGTTAGGGTCAAATGAAATAACAAATTTAAAGTGACTTACAAATATTAAAGCAATGTATAAATGCTAGCTATAATGATAATATTCACTTATATAATGATTTGAGTTTTAGAAAATTGTTTTCACAAGAACTTGAGGAACAAAGACGGCAAGTATTATTGTCTGTATTTCACAGATGAGGAAATGGAAGCTCTCAGAGGTTGAAGGAATTGACCATAACCATATATTGAGTAAGTATATCAGGCAGAAAGTGATTCTCCTTTCCTAATTTCAGGTCTGATAACCTTTCCTCAACACTTCCTCTCAACAAAGAATCAAATGGCTTTTCATTCTTTCTATTAGGATTGCCTCGTGCACTACCATTTTGCCTATCCTCCTGTTGGATTCTGATTTTTCTCCAATATTGGTTAAAAATATCCCCCAACCCACCCTGTCTTGGCATTCCTTGCCAGGTGCAGCCCATCTGGTGTTTTTGTGCTCCTCACTTTTATACTCAGCCTTGAAGGGTAGGCAGAATATCAGTAAGAGAGAATGTGGAAGGAGGGCATTTACTACAAGGAGAACTATGAGAAAAGACTTGGAGGTGGGAAATCTCAGGGTGTATTCATAGCACAGCCCTTTAGTATTGTTGGAAGATATGAAGTGGAAGGAATATGACATAAGGTTGGGAAGGTCAGTTGGAGGGGGGAAGTGTCAGGGTAAAGAGATAGCAAAGGTTTATGGGAAAGAACTGACCACATTCCTTTAGACAACATTAAAGGTTTGTATACCCAGGACCTCAGTCACTCAGGATCCCAATTTCCAAAAATTCCCCTACAGCACTGCCAGTTTTCTTGTCTCAGAAGGTTTCACAGATATTTAGCAGGACATGTCTGTCCAACCCAAGACTGTCTGATACATTTGTTTATCTGCTGTGTTTTTCATTTGAAGTTCTTGGCTTATACCTACCATTAGCTGGGGAAATGGGCCTCTTTCTCATTGTCTCCTGCTAACAGTTTTCATTACACATAATGAGCACATCTTAGACCCGGACAAGGAAATTATAAATGCCAGGCTTTCTCATAAATGCTACTTAGGCAACATCAAGCATGTACCATCACCACCACTGCCACGCTCTTAGAGACATCATAATAAAAGCACAAAAGCAGAGAATTAATCACAGGTTGTCAGGTAATCGCCAGCTTCCTCAGGGGGTGGCCTTAATCTTTCCTTTGGGGGAGGTGAGGTGTTCACTAAAGAGCTTATAGCCACATAAAAAAATATGGTCACAAATTATCATTAGCCCATTATCTTATGGAATTCAGTTCACAGGATCATGGGATTTAAAGACTGGAAGGGACTTTAAGAATCACTTAGTCCTATTCCTTCCTTTTACAAATGAGATTACTGAAACCCAGAGAGAACAACTGGCTTTCACAAAGTTTCACAGATAACAAATAGCAGAGATGGGGTTAAAACTTCTTTTCTTTGAATCCCAATATGGTGTTCTTTTTACTCTGCTATCTTACTTCCTTCAATTCATTTCAAACAACAGGTATTATTGTCATTGTTGATTAGTCATTTAAGTTACATCCAACTCTGTAACCCCATTTGGGGTTCTCTTGCCAAAGATAGTGGAGTGGTTTGCCATTTCTTCCTTATCCAGCTCATTTTACAGATGAGGAAACTGAGGCAGACAGGGTTAAGTGACTTGCCCAGGGTCACACAGCTAGTAAGTGCCTGAAGCTAAATTTGAACTCAGGAAAATGAGTCTTCCTGACTCCAGGCCTAGCACTCCATCCACTGTGCCACCTAGCTGCCAAACCACCCATAGTAAGTACCCATTAAGTATGAGGTCAGAAGTAGGTATTCAGGATAAAAATGGAATAAGGAAGTCAGTCCTATGAGCAAAGACCTTGCAGTATAATAAAGAAGATTTAAAATTTAGATAAAAAATGGCATACACACACACAAAGAGACCTAAAATGCCTAGAAAATTTTGAGGAGAGTCTATTTATATTTGCAGGATTATAGAGGCTTCATGGAGGGAGGGGAAAGTTCTAGCTGGGTCTTGAAGTGGAAATATATATGTGTATTTTTTTTCAGGTATAAATGAGTGACTCAGGTATAGAATCTTGATTTGTAAAGAGATCAAGAATTGTTATTATCCACATTTGATAGGAGAGTATACTGAGGCCCAGATAGATCAGATGACTAGCATAAAGCTACACAATGAGGCAGTAGCAGAATCAAGACTTGAACCTTTATCTTTTGAAACCATACTCAGAACTCTTCCCACTTTACTGCCTCAATTCCAAAATGTTACCATAGAAGTACCACAGCCCAAGCCCCCTCCTAGAGTACTCTGGTTGTTTGGTCAGTATACAGGGGTTAAGAGGAGGCAATACCCTGACTGAAAGAAGTATGGGGAAGGAGGGAGAAGTGAGAAATTACACAATCATCTGAACCCCAGAGAGCCTTGAAACCTACAGAGTTCCCTATTAAGTAGCAAGAAGCCAAATGTGGTTGGACAGCTAAGCCAAGGGGTGGGGAGCATCCAAAACTCTCTGAATTCTAACACATCTGATTGTGAACATGGACCACGAGGGAAATGGCACTCTGTGATTGGGATATGGGGACGGGGTGAAAGTCAGCACCAGTCTGACCTGATACAATCCAAATGGCTCTGGACCTGGACAGCTAGGGGTGGGGTACTGAAAATCTTCTTTTAAGTCCCAGTTTAAATCTCACTTCCCACAGGAAGTTTTCCCTCCAAATTTCTCTTAATTCTGGTGACTTCTCTCTTGATCATTTCCCATTTATCTGGTATAAAGTGGTTTGTACTTAGTTTTTTTTCTCCATAGTATCCCCTATTAGATTGAGATTTTTGGCATCTTTATTTTATTTTATTTTATTTTCAATTCTGAATTCTCTCCCTCTCTGCTCTCACATTCACCTTCACCCATTGAGAAGGCAAGAAAAATTATCTATCTATATGTGTGTGCACATGCATGCATGTATGTGTATAATGAATATTAAAATACAGACATATTTCCATGCAAGATAAATTCCTATTTGCTGTATCAAAAAGAGAAATAAAGAAAAAAGAAAGACTAGAAAATACATTTCAAGTTGCACTCTGAGCCCATCAGCTCTCTGTCTGGAGACAGACATCATGTTTAATCATGAGTCCTTTAGGATTATGGTTGGTTCACTGTGTTGGACAGTTACTAAGTCTTTCAAAGCTGGTTATCTTTATAATTGTGTTGTTACTGTATAAATTATTCTCTTGGGTCTGCTCATTTCACTTTGCACCACTTCATATGAGTTTTCCCAGGTTTTTCTGAACCATCCCCTTTGTCATTTCTTGTAGCATTATAGTATTGCATCACATTCATGTACCACAACTTGTTAAGTCACTCGCCAATTGATGGATATCCCCTGAGTTTTCAATTCTTTGCCACCACAGAAGAGTCCCTATAAATATTTTTGTATGTGTTAATTATTTTCCTTTTCCTTTAATCTTTTTGGGGTATAGACCTAATAACAGTATCACTGAGTCAGAAGATATGCACACTATAATAACTTTGGAGGCATGAGTCCTAACTTCTTTCAAGAATAGTTGGACCAGTTCAAATGCAAACAAGTACTTATTTCCCCAGAGCCCCTCCACCATTTGCCACTTTCCTTTTCTGTCAACTCAGGCAACCTAATGAGTATGAGATGGTTTGTCAGAGTTGTTTTAATTTCCATTTCCCTAATTAATAGTGATTTAGAGCATTTTTTTTTTCATATGGCTCTTGGTCACTTGAATTTCTTCCTCTAAAAACTGCCTATTTATATATTTTGACCATTTATTGACTTGGTAAAAGCTCTCATTCTTATAAATTTAATTCTGTTCCACACACATATATAAATATACAGAGAAACTTACTGCAAAATTTTCATATACCCCAAATATCTCTACTAACTTTAGCTGCATTGATATTGTTCATGCAAAAACTTATTAATTTAATGTCATCAAAATCATTCATTTTGCCTCCCATGAAGCTATCTCTTATCTGATCACAAACTCTTCCCTTGGGGAGTGGAGTCAAGATGGCAGAGTAGAAACAGAACTTCCATGTGGCTCGCAATTCCACCTCCTCCAATTCATGCAAAAAATGACTAAACAAACTATGGAGCTACAGAACCCACAAAATGAAAGAGAGAAGCTAATTTCCCACTGAAGACAGGCCAGCAGGCCAGCAAGTAAGGGCCAGCACAGCACTCTGGGAGCCAACCCCAGCCCCATGTGAGCATAAGGTTTTAGCCACAGGGCTGCAACAATCAGCTACCAGCCAGAGGGACTTCAGATCACCAGCAGCTATGGCACTTTCCAGAATTATCAACAAATAGATGCTAAGGACAAAGTGAGATGTCAGTGCAGTGTGGACTTTGGGATCCAGTATTTTGGGAGTGTGATCTGTCATTTACCCCCAGGAGGGAGAAGGCACTGAGTTGCCATGGCCATGCAGCTGCCACCATGTGGCAACTTCAGCTTCTGGCTTGAAGTTTATAGGGGTACCAAGTGACCAGTCTGAGGGGTAATCACTTTAACCTGCTTGAATCTGGATTGCGGTCTAGGGTGGAGGTCCTAAGGTGCATGGCCACCTTGCCAGAGTGGAAGCTCAGAGAGGGCACCCAACTAATAATTCCAGCAGCTGTGAAAACCCCAGCAACTGGGATAAACCTCCCTTGTCTTGTAGCAGAGACCTATTGTGGCAAAAAACTCAAAAGTCAAGTAATTGAGTAGCAACATGAGCAAGCAAAGGAAGCAAAGCAAGCAGAGCAATCCAACTTTACACTCTAATTTTGGGGACAAAAAGTATAAAAACATAGAACAGGAGGAAGACAGCAAAGTCAGAACTCCTGCACCAAAAGTTTCTAAGAAAAATCCGAGCTGCTTACAGGCCATAGAGGACCTTAAGAAGGATTTTTGAAAAACAAATAAGAGAAGTGGAAGAAAAATTGGGAAGAGAAATGAGAATGAAACAAGAAAATTATAAAATGAGAGTCAACAATCTGACTGAAGAAAATAACACCTTAAACAGACTAACTCAAAAGGCCAAAGAGGCTCAAAAAGGCAACGAGGAGAAGAATGCCTTAAAAAGATGAATTTGCCAGATGGAAAAAGAATCCCAAAAGCTCACTGAAGAGAACCATTCCTTCAGAATTAGATTGGAGCAAATGGAAGCTAGTCACTCTATGAGAAATCAAGATACTAATAAACAGATCCAAACAAATGAAAAAAATAGAAGGTAACATGAAATATCTCATTGGGAAAACCACTGACCTGGAAAATTGATCCAGGAGAGATAATTTAAAAATTATTGGACTACCTGAAAGACATGATCAAAAAGGAACCTAGAAACCATCCTTCAAGAAATTCTCCAGGAAAATTGCCCTGATGTTTTAGAACCAGAGGGCAAAATAGAGGTTAAAATAATCTACTAATCACCTCCTGAAAAAGATCCCCAAAATAAAACTCCTCATAATATTATAGCCAGGATCTGGAATTCCAAGATGAAAGAGAAAATATTACAAGCAGCCATGAAGAAACAAGTTCAATGTTGTAGAAAACCAATCAGTATAACAAAGGATCTGGCAGCTTCTACACTGAGAGACTGAAGGATTTGGAATATGATATTCTGTAGGTCAAAGGACCTGGGATTAAAATCAAGAATCACCTACCCAAAAAAACTGAGTATCATGTTTCAGGGGAAAATATGGTCATTCAGTGGAATAGAGAACTTTCAAGCATTATTGATGAAAAAAACAGAGTTGAATAGAAAATTTGACATTCAGATACAAGAAGCAAGAGATGCATGAGAAGGTAAAAAGGGAAAAGAAATCATTTTATGTATATATATATATATGTATATATATACACATACATACATATATACATATGTATGTATATATATGTTTATGTAGGAGGGTATATGGGAGTATGAATACATATGTGAGTGTGTGTATATATGTGTATATGTATACATAGATAGAGGGCACGGGACCAATTTAATACAAAGGGATGATACTTAAAAGGTGAAATTAAGAGGTGAGAGTAGAATATAATGAGAAGAGATGGGGAGAGACAGAATGGGGTAAACTATCTCATACAGAAGAGGCAAGGGAAAATGTTTACAATGGAAGGGATAAACAGGAAGGCAAAAGGGAATGGGTCAACCTTATTCTCATTGAATTTGGCTTAGGGAGGGAATGACATACACACTAAATAGTGTATCTCACCCTACAGGAGAGTAGGGGGGGAAGGGGATGAGAGGGGGGATGATGGAAGGGAGGGCAGGCTGGGGGGAAAGGAAGTTGGAAGCACCCACTTTTTAAAAAGTGACAGGATCAAAGTAGAGAATAGAAAAAGTAGGAGGTGGGATAGGAGGGAGGAAAATATAGTCAGTCTTTTACAATATATCCACTATGGAAATATTTTGCATAGTTATACGTATACAACCTATATTGAATCGCTTATCTTCAAAGTAGTGGTGGGTGACAAGGGAGGAAGGGAATGAATCTGGAATTCAAAGTTTTATAATCAAATGTTTAAGTATATATACTATTATTAATATTATTTTACATGTAACTGGGAAATAAGGTATACAGGCACTGGGGCATAGAGATCCACTGTGCCCTACTGGAATATCAGAGGGTGTATGGGGGAAAATATGGGAGAGATCAGATTGGAGGAGGGGATATCCAGTGGGATCGCTATTTTGGTCTGCTAGCGGGGGAAAAACGAGGCAGGGGGAAATTTGTAACTCAAAATCTTGTGGATATAAATGATGTAAACTAGAAGTTAATAAAGCATTTGATAAAGTAAAAAAAATACCTCTTGCCTTATTCAAAAATCTGGTAGGTAATTTCTTCCATGCTCCATTAATTTACTTATGATATCACCCATTATGTCTTTATGTCTAAATCAAGCACCCATTTTGAACTTATCTTGGTCTACAGTGTCAGGTATTGAACCATGTTTCTGCCAGCCTACTTTCCATTTTTCCCTTAACTTTTCCTTAAATACTACGATCTTGTCCCAGTAGCTGGGATCTTTGGGCTTATGAAATACTAGCTTTTTGTACTCATTTGTTTTGATATATTATGTACCTCATTTACTTCTGTGATCACCCTATGCATTTCTTACTTACTACCAAACTGTTTTGGAGATTACAACTCTGTCATATAGTTTGAGATCTGATACTATTAGTTCCCCTTTCTTCCCATTTTTTTCATTGATTCTCTTGATATTTTTTATCTTTTATTCATCTAGATGAATTTTATTATCTTTCCCTAGCTCTATAAAGCAATTCTTTGGTAGTTTATTTGGTGTTTCACAGAATAATTAAATAATTTAGTTGGTTTTGTCATTTTTATTTTTTGGCTCAGTTTATCCATAAGCAAATTAGTATTTCTCCAACTATTTAGATTTGTCTTTCTGTGAAAATAATTTTTAAATAATATTGACATAGTTCTTATGTGTGTCTTCGCAGGTAGACTCCAAATATTTTATACTTTGCATAGTTATTTTGAATGGAATTTATCTTTCTATCTCTTCTTGCTAGAATTTGTTAAAATACAAAAATACTTATGATTTGTATGCATTTATTTTATAGCCTACAACTTTAGTGGAGTTGTTTATTGTTTTAATTGTTTTTTTTTTTCTCAGTTGAGTCTCTAGGTTTTTCTAAGTACTGTATCATATTGTCAGCAAGAAAAATGATAGTTTTGTCTTCTCTTTGCATATGCTTATTTCTTTCATTTCTTTGTCTTGTCTTATTGCTTATAGCTAGCATTTCTAGTAAAATATTGAATGGTCAACATCCTGTCTATACTTTTCTTCCTCTGTTTTGACTCTTCTTGGTTTATTAATCAAGAATATACTTGTCTCACAGAAGGAATTTGGTAAGGGTTTTGTTTTTTTTTTTTTTAATAGCTTGTGAGTATTGGGATTAGTTAATTTTTATGTATTTGGAAAATCTGCTTATAAATCCATCTGGTCTCAAGGTTCCCTTCCTCCCCCCATGGGAATTTATTTATGACTTATTCAGTTTCTTTTTATAAGAAAGGATTATTTAGGTGTAACATTTCTTTTTCTGTTAATCTGAACTTGTACTTTTGAAAATATAAGATCACCAGTTTTATTACAATATACTTGGGAAAAAGAACTATTAAAGTTGCTTTTATTTTTATTTCTTCTCCACATCTGACTGCAATTTCCTTAAGGACAGGGACCATTTATATTTCTTTTTGATATTGAAATCCAGAAAGAGTCACAGTGAATCATTTTTCCAGTCCAGTTTGGCATAGGATGATTGACAAAGAACAGTGGGATCAGTATCAGGTGAGGAGCATGCCATAAGTGGAGTACTTCAATGCTCAGGGAAAGCTGTCCACCAGAACAAGAAGGTCCTAGACCCAGAATCATGATTAGACCTACATTAAGGAACTGAGTTGAGAAATGGTGCCAAATGGCAGCTTAGTACCAGTACATAGTTCCAGATCAAAGTACTAGGGCAGGCTATAAAGAAAACCTTAATATGGAGGTGACCTCCCCTGGTAAGTAGGCCCTGAGTAGTACATTGAGAATGGAGGACATTCAGAAGCCAAGCAACATCAGTGTGGTTCAAACCCCAGGATCAAAGAAGGGTCTCAATTCCAGTATCTAGCACAGCCTACAGAGGACTAACCAGGGCAAGATCCCAGACCAAAGGGAAACCTATAATTCTGCCACTCTGAACCTTTGGAGCTTTCCAGAGCTTTCTAACTAGTTGATAAGGACTGAGTCTAGGAGAATTTTGTTCTTACTTAGACCCAAACCTGCATTAGGAATATGAAGTATTCAGACCAGGGAGGCAGCAATCAGACTTTGCCCTGGATCAGACCACTTTGGGAGCACTGAAAGCTTACAGGTCCCCAGATTGTCCCTAAGATCCTAGAATAACACATCACTCTACCCCAATAAAGTAACAAAAGCATCAGCCCAGACCTTCTCTCCAGACACATTCTAATATCAAGCCTAAAGTCAAGAAGTCAGGAAGAAGGCTAGAGGAATTGGCAAACATAAAGAAACAAAGAATCCTACCATAAAGAGCTATTATGGGGGCAGGGATGCTCAAGACACAAACTCAGAACCTCAATTCAATAAACATTTATTAACTACCTACTATGTCTTCATATGCCAGGCTGTCTTCAAAATATCTACAAGCAAAGTCTCAGAGAAAAACAAAGTATGAGAATAAGTTCAATTAGAATTTCTGAAAGAGATGAAATTAAATTTTTGTTTGTTTTGAAGAGACTAAAAAGTTTTTGTTCTGTCTTGTTTTGTTTTAATAAAAGAAATGAGAATATTTGAGGAAAAAAAGGAAAGGAGTAGGTTCTGGGAAGATGCAGAGTAGGTCAGAAAATTCCAAGCTCTCCAGATTTTCCCCACAAACAAGACAAAATAGTGCCTCGGGGTGAAAGTGGAGTGGTAAAAATAAACAAATTTTGGGACCGAACAGTGGTCCTCCTGGAACAAATGGAGAAGATATGAAGAAAAATCCCAGGACTGAGGTTTGGTCCCTGTGAAGTATAAACTCCCCCAGGACAGTTTCATTAAACAGCAAGTGATGAGCCCTGAGGTTAGCTGAGTTGGAGGATAGTCTCTGCTCCAGTCATATACATTTTTTACCTCTAACAATCTGGGGAGTCAGGCATCTAAACAGAGGAAGATTAAGGGAACCTCTACTGATAAGGGATTTGAAGCCTAGCTGTGCTGGATGGATGTAACCCTGGGCAAGAAGGAATCAGCACATGCCCAGTGTGGGCAGAAGCCATGGGACAGGGATTTAGTCTTCTACATTCATATAGAAACAAGAGGGCAAGGGAAAAAGTTGGGGGGGGAGGTAATGAAGGGATGTTTGGAGGGAGAGAGGTTAAGTAATAGAAGGGCAAGGTAGCAAGTGGAAGTAAAGTAGGTGAGACAGGTGGGATAGCAAATAAGAGATACAAACAAACATAAAATAAAAATCAAGAGTAGAATTTATTAGCTAAAAAAGAAAAAAAGAAAGCAGGGATAATAATCATGATCTCAGAAAAAGCTAAAGCTAAATAGATTTAAACAAAAGAGAAAAATGGGGAAACTGCACTGATAAGTCAGTCATATTAATCAGTATTGTTTTAGACTATTTAAAATAACTAGACAATATAAGATTGGAATATTGCTGTTGTGTAGGAAATAATAAGTTGTTGGACTTAGAAAAATACAGAAAGACTTGGATTTGTGAAGGAAGATTTTATACACCCTCAGAGAAACAGAGAACAATCAAATATAATATGGTTTTACATAAATACATATCAATGTATATGCCTATATATGACTACAATTATTGATATCTAAGTACATATGTGTGTAAGGGTATGTATATATGTACATATATGTTTATATGTGTGTGTCTTTATATGTATATGCATATGTATATGTATATGTATATGTGTCTATATGCGCTTAATTGTAGCCTTCTTGGGGGAGGAAAAGAATAAAGTAAAAAGTATGCAGCAGATAACAAAAGAAAACTTACAAGGAAGCAAAGAAAAGATGGACAGTTCAGAGCACAATATGTATTATGAATTATATAGGCTTTCTTGAAGTGAAAATTTATTGTATATTTTGAATCATCTCATGTTCTGCTGTGGACAAGACAATGTTTTTTTTTCTTTTCTTATTTTATTTTTTATTTAGTACTTAAGTTTTTAATATGTTTCTTTTTCTTTTCTTATTGTCTATTTAAGTTCTAGCTTTTAAGTTTAAAGTAAATTAATTTTAAAAAAAGGAAAAGAAATGAGGGCTACTTTCCAGCTATCTTTCCAGTACTATGGAAAGATAGACACATCAGGTCACTGTCTATTTAGCTTTAAAACGATCCAATCATTCTGCAAAGCAATTTGAAACTATAACCAAAAAGTCATGAAAAAACAAAGACAATCCCTGCCTCAGGAAGCTTCCATTTTGTATCTTTATTAAAGCATTTAGAAGGGGTATACATAGACAGAGCATATGGGTATAAATTGGTTTTGATGTGATTATTAAAAAATTAATAATAAAGGGGTGAAAAAAAGGATTGTACTGGGAGAAGAGGAAAGGAGAAGACAGAAAAGAGTAAATTAGATCACATAAGAGGCAAAAAGACCTATTACTGAAGAGGGAAAGAAGGGAAGGAGGTGAGCATTGTTTGAACCTTAGTCTCATTGGATTTTGTTTAAAGAAGAAACAACATACACATTCAGTTGGTTATAGAAATCTATCTTACTCTTTAGGTAAGTAGAAGGAGAAAGGGGAAAGAAAAGGGAGAGGGTAGATAGAAGAGAGGGAGAAGATAGGCAAGAAGAAGTAGGAAAAAGGGGAAAGAAAAAGGAAAGGAGCTGATTGAAAGGAGGACAGATAGAGGGAGGGAGTGGCCAGAAGCAAAACACTGATGAGGAGGTAATGGGGAAAAAGAGAGAAAAACATAAACAAAAGAGAAAATAGGATGGAGAGAAAGATACAGATAGGAATCATAACTGTGAATGTGAATGGTATGAACTTTCCCATAAAACAGAAGCAGATAGTAGAGTGGATTAAAAAACAATCCTACAGAATGTTGGTTACAAGAACTATATTTGAAGCAGAGAGACACACACAGAGTAAAGGTAAATAGCTGGAGCAGAATTTATTATGCTTAGGCTGAAGTAAAAAAAAACACACCCCCAAAACATCAGGAGTAACAACCCTGATCTCAGAAAAAAACAAAGGAAAAATAGCTCTAATCAAAAGAGATAAGGTGGGGAAGTACATCTTGTTAAAAGGTACCATAGACAATGTAACAATAGCAATAATAAACATATACACCAAGTGGTATAGTTTTCAGATTCTTAGAGAAGAAATTAAGGAAGTTATAGGAAGAAACAGCTAACAAAACCATACTAGTGGGAGTTCTCAACCTCCCTTAATCAGAGCTAGATAAATCTAACTACAAGAGAAACAATAAAGAAGTTAAGGAGGTGAATAAAATTTTAGAACAGTTAGATATGGTAGACCTCTGGAGACATTTGAATGGGGATAAAAAGGAATATACCTGTTTGTCAGTGGTACAGAAACACAAAAATAGACATACAAGGGCATAAAAATGTCGAAATCCAATGCAGAAAGGCAGAAATGCTAAATTCATTGTTTATATCATGATGCAATAAAAATTACATGTAACAAAGGGCCACAGGAAAACATATTAAAAATTAATCGGAAACTAAATAACCTAACAGATAACCAAGCAATATCTTTATCCAAGAGAAGGATAATAAGGAGACAACATACCCAAATTTACAGGATACAGCCAAAGAAATTCTTTGGGAAATTTTATCTCTCTCAATGCTTACATGAACAAAACAAAGAAAGAAGAGATCAATGAATTGGGCACACAACTAAAAAAAAACTAAAATCCCCAACTAAATACCAAATTAGAAATTCTGAAAGTCAAAGGAGAGATTAATAAAATTGAAATGAAGAAAACTATTGAATTAATAAATAAAGCTAACAGCTGGTTTTATTAAAAAAAAACAGTAAAATTGATAAAACTTGGGTTAATTTGATTTAAAAATAAAAAGGAAGAAGAAAACAAAACTACCAGTATTAAAAATGATATGAGAGAATTGACCACCAAATCAAGAGGGAATTAAAACAATAATTTGGAACTATTTTGCCCAATTGTATGCCAATAAATCTGACACTTTTAATAAAGTGTATTAATATTTATAAAAATGTAAATTGACCAGATTAACAGAAGAGGGCATAAAGTACTTAAATAGCCCCATTTCAGAAAAAGAAACTGAACAAGCCATCAACAAACTGCTTAGAAAAAAATCTCCAAAGCCATATTGATTTATAAGTGAATTTTACCAAACATTTAAGGCACAATTAATTCTAGTCCTATATAAATATAAACTATTTGGAAAAATATATGAAGAAGCAATCCTACTGATTTCTTTTTATATATAAATATGATGCAAATACCTAAACTGGGAATATTTGAAATAACAGTAGACAATATAAAATATTTGGGAGTCTGCCTGCTAAGACATACCCAGGAGATCTATGAACAGAATTACAAAACACTTTTCACACAAATAAAGTAAGATCTAAATAATTAGAAAAAATATTAGTTGTTCATAGGTAGGCTGAGTTAATATAATAAAAAGGACAATTTTATCTAAATTCATTTACTTATTCAGTGTCATACCAATCAGACTACCAAAAACTTATTTTATAGAGGTAGAAAAAATAATAGCAAACTTAATCTGGAAAAAGAAAAGGTCCAGAATATCAATGGAATCAATGAAAAAAAGTGCTAGGAAAGGTGGCCTTGTAATACCAGATCTTAAATTGTATTATAAAGCAGCTATCATCAAAACTACTTGTTATTGGCTAAGAAATAGAGTGGTGGATCAGTGGAATAGGTTAAGTACACAAGACACAGTACTCAATGACTATAATGATCTACTGTTTCATGAACCCAAAGATTCCAGCTTCTGGGATAAGGGCTCACTATCTCACAAAAACTGCTGTGAACACTCAAAAATTATATGGCAGAAACTAGGCATAGACCAACATCTTACATTATATACCAAGATAAGGTCAAAATCGGTACATTATTTTGACATCAAAAGTAATACCATAATCAAATTAGGAGAGCAAGAAATAGTTTACCTGTCAGATCTATGGAAATGGGAAGAATTTATGACCAAACAAGAGATAGAGAATATGAAATATGAAGCAATAATTTTGATTTCATTAAATTTTGCACAAACAAAGGCAATGGAACCCAGATTAGAAGTGAAGCAGAAAGCTAGGAAACAATTTTACAAGTGTCTCTGATAAAGGCCTCATTTCTAAAATATATAGAGAATGAGTCAAATTTATAAGAATAAAAGTAATTTCCCAATTGCTAAATGATTAAAGGATATGAGAAGGCAGTTTTCAGATGAAGAAATTAAAGCTATCTAAAAGCATATGAAAAAGGCTCAAAATTACTCTTGATTAGAGAAGTGAAAATTAAAACAACTCTAAATTGCCACCTCACATTTATCAGATTGACTAATATGACAAAAAAAGAAAAATTATAAATGTTGGAGAATTAGAACACTAGAACATTGTTGGTGGAGTTATGAACTGATCCCACCATTCTAGAGAGCAATTTGGAACTATACCTAACAGGTTTCAAAACTGTGCATATCCTTTAATCCAAAAACAACACTACTATATCTGTATCCTATAGAGACCATAAAAAAGGAGAAAGGACCCACATGTACAAAAATATTTATAGCAACTCTTTTTATAGTGTCAAAGAATTGGAAATTGAGTAGATGCCCATCAATTGTGGAGTGACTGAACAAGTTGTGGTATGTGAACATAATGGAATACTATTTCATTGTTCTATAATAAATGATAAGCAGAATGATTTCAGAAAAACCTAGAAAGACTTACTTGAAATGATGCTAAGTGAAGTGAATAGAATGAGGAGAACATTGTACATAATAACAGCAACATTTGTGCAATGACCAACTTTGATAGACTTAGCTCTACTAATGGCTTAAGGCAATTCTAAAAGACTCATGATGGAAAATGATATCCACATCCAGAGAAAGAACTATGAGGTTTGAACGTAGATCAAAGTATACTATTTTGTCTTTTGTTGTTGTTTTTGGTTTTTTTTTTCTTTCTCATGTTTTTTCCCCTTTTGTTCTGATTCATTTTTCACACATAACTACTGTGGAAATATTTTTAATATGGTTGCACATATATAGCCTATATCAGATTACATGCCATCTTGGGGAGGGGGAGGATAAGGAGGGAATTTGGAATTCAATATCTTTTAAAAGTGAACATTGAAAACTAAAAATTAGTTAAAAAGAAACTTCTATTTTAATGAGGGAAGATAATATCTGAAGGAAGCTAAAGAGAAGTTGGAAGATATTCACATGGTGGCATGGTAAAAAGAGACATGGAGAGAATCAAGAGAGATATAAAGCTGTAAACATGGCTGATCTAAGTACTATTCTTTTCTTAAAATGGAGGTTTGGAGAGAAACTGGTCAATCAAAAGAAGGGGCCACAGGGGGAGTCATACTGCCGGGTAAGAAAGTTGCTGTGTTATGGTGACCCCAGAGATAAAACATAATGAGAAAGGATGTATAAGTACAAAACTATCCTTAGCAAGAATTTTATTTTAGCAAAGAGCTGGCAAGAAGACCACATTCATTTTGCACTATAAGTTGGTGTTGAGCAGAAAAATCTGAAATCAGCTTTCATCATATTTCTTTCTGAAATGGAAGGAGAAAATGAATCCTTGATCAACAAAGCCCAGGCTTTAGCAAAAGTTTGGGCCTCGTTACTTCAAATGACAACGGCAATGATTTGTAGATGTTAAATCAACATAGAATGGAGAATTCTGTCAAGCTAAAGAGCTTCCCTTTGCAAAAGGATCTTGGACAATTTGAAAAAATCAACAGGATATTATTGTACTATGCCTGGGACCCAAAGGTTTGAGACTTTGGTCTTGTGAGCTAATGCCTCCCAAGCATTTAAAGATAGTATCCCAAGACCAACTTAAGAGGTATCTTTTGGTTTGTTTGTTTTGTTTTGTTTTGGAGGGCAATTGGAGTTAAGTTACTTGCCCAAGGTTACAAGGCTAGTTTTTGTGTTAAGTGTCTGAGGCCAAATCCAAGCCCAGGTCCTCCTGATTCCAGGGTGGGTGCTCTATTCACTGCACCTAGAGATATCTTTCTGATTCAAATAGATGAGGCATAATTCTTGGGAAGAACATAAGGGGTTGGGGAGACACAAACACACATGGGCGCAGATGTGCAAGCATGCACACACACACACATGTACACACAAAAGCTATGACTGGATTTCTCTTCCCCTGACCAATTTTAAATCTGGAAGCTAGAAACAGGTGTTCAGAAAACATGTAAGTCATTTCAGGCCCAGAAATAGTTAGAGAAATAGAATATATATATATATATATATATATATATATATATATATATATATATATATATATTGGAGGTGCGGGAATGGACAGAGACAAATAATGAATAGAAGCTATCTGACCTTTAGGTTCATTTACCTTCCAGGAGATCAAATTAAGAATAGGCCCCTGGGGTTCCAATATCAGAACAGGAGAAAAGAAAGGCATGTGGAGATGGTGGTAGGGGGAAAGGATTCTTTTGGCAGTTGAGATGGTGTTTGCTGGGAGAATGACTTCTTAACTGACAAATTTAAAGACCCTTTTCTCAAGCCTCATCCTTCTCCATCCCTCTACAGCTTCTGATACTTTTGTTTACCCTCTTCTAAGTTAAACTACTTGATAAAGTCATCTACCCTAGGAATCTCTATTTCCTCTCACATTCATTTCTAATTCCTCCATTATCTGACATTCAACTGAATCTGTCGTCTCCAAAATTATTAGTGGGCTTTTAATTGCCAAATCTAATGGCCTCTTTTGAGTTCTCAGCCTTCTTAACCACAGCAGGCAGAATCTGACACTGTCAATCAAAATCTCCTCCTGGATACTTTCTTCTCTAGATTTTCATTACATTGTTCTTTTCTGTTTCTCTTCTTGTCTGACCTATCCTTCTCAGTCCTCTATCTTGGTTCTTTGTCCATGGCATGCCCCCTCCCCTTGTGCCCTCCTCTTGAGCACTGTGCCCTTTACCTATTATATTGCATCATTTGTGACCTCATCAACTCCCAAATCCCATCAATTACTATCTATATGCACATGATTACTAGATCGATATATCCAATCCTATTCACTGGACTACAGTCTCACATCACCAACTGCCCTTTTGACATCTTGAACTGAATATCCCATACATTTCTCAAATACATATATATATATATTTTATATATATATATATATATATATATATAATATATATATATATAATAGAACCCATTGCTTTTCCCTCTCCAAGTCCTTTCCTTATCCAAACTGCCCAAGTATAATACCAGACACCATCATCTTCTCAGTTGCTCAGCCTCACATTTGCAATGCCATTCTTGATGAAATCTCACTTTCACTCACCCTAAATTTTGTCATTTCTACTTCCTCAATATCTCTCATCTTGCTGTATGTCTTGTGTGTACTTTATTAATTGTATGTTGTTTCCCCTCAAGGAGAATGCGAGTTCCTTAAGGAGAGAGTCCTTTTTTTTGCTTTTCTTCTTATCTCTATTGTTTATCAAAATACTTGCCTCATAGTAAGTGCTCAGTAAATGTTGGCTGACTTACAAACTCCCTGGAAGAGTTGAGACAGCCATGTACTACTTGTATGACTTTGTTCAGTCATTTTTATATTAGGTCTGATTCTTTATGACTCCATTGGGGATTTTCTTGGCAAAGATATTGGAGTGGTTTGCTGTTTCCTCCTCTAGCTCACTTTACATATCAGGAAATTGAGGCAAACAGGTTTAAGTGACTTGCCCTGGGTCACAAAAATAGTAAATGTCTGAGGTCAGTTTTGAACTCAGGTCTTCCTGATTCCAGGCCTAGCACTATATCCACAGTGCTACTTAGCTGACTTAAGACTTTAGACCTCTTTTCTCACCTGCAAATTAAAGAGTAGGACTAGATGGGGTCTAAAGTGCCTTCCAGAGGAAGCAAGATGGCCCACTGGATAAAACACTGGACCTGGAGTCCAGAAGACCAAAGTTTAAATCTGAACTTACTAGCTGTATGACCCTGGTCAACTCATGTAACATTTGTTTGCCTTAATCCACTGGAGAAGGAAATGGCAAACCATTCCAATATCTTTGCCAAGAGAATTTCATGAACTCTCAGTCCTTGGGTGTGGCCTTTTGATTGAGTCCAAGTTTTATAGAACAAATCCTTTTATTAAGGGGATATGTTCTGTGAAGTTTGGATTCAGTCAAAGGGCCTCACTTGAGGACCTAGAGGGCCACATGTCACCTTGAGGCCAAAGGTTCCCCACCCCTGGAAAAAGTGGCATAATTATCTGAAAAGGAAATGATCATTTCCCAAAAGTGGAAATCAGGAAAATGTTTACAAAGGAGGTGGTACTTGAGCTGGGCCTTGGAGAAGAGAATTTCAAGAGATGAAGATACAGAAGGAATCCATTCTAGGATTGTACAAATATGTAGAGATGAGAGATGGCGAGATAAGATCTGGAAAGAGCAAGCAGTTCAATTTGGTGAGAACATAGAGTGGGCATCAAAGAAAATAATATAAAACAAGGGAAAAGATTAAGGAAGGTCTTGCACTATCCTTGACTAAAGGATTTGTATTTTATCTCACTGATTATGTGTGAATTTGTGGGAGAGAGTACCCCATATTTATTGGGGGAATGCTTTATAGCTTCTGTCCTTACCGTGTGATCTTAGTAAAAGCCTTTGCTTTGAGCTAAGTGTGTATACTGGCTTGCCATCTCAAAAAGGGAAGGATAGAATTTGGAACTTAAAACCTTTTTTAAAATGAAAAAAAAACTTGTTTTAACATGTAATGGGGAGGGGAGATATATTTTTAAATAAAGTGTCTTAATGAGGGCTTATAAATTATAGTTCTAGGAATGTGGACTCATAGGATAGATCCTGGAATAGTTACTCCGAGTCAGAAAACTGTGAGTATTTACTTGGTCAGGTAGACCAGAGGGGTCACTACACCTCTATTTTTGTTGTATTTCAACTT
This sequence comes from Gymnobelideus leadbeateri, assembly GCA_011680675.1. Taxonomy (NCBI): domain Eukaryota; kingdom Metazoa; phylum Chordata; class Mammalia; order Diprotodontia; family Petauridae; genus Gymnobelideus; species Gymnobelideus leadbeateri. The sequence continues at coordinate 8,487 of WOXC01006577.1, read as the reverse complement.
TCTGTCTTCGTTCAGAGGTTCTAGGTAACAGAAAACCATGCCAAGATTTCGAAATTAAATCAGCTTCCATACCCTCCATACAACTTCCCCCACCCCCAACACACACACACACACACACACACACACACACACACACACACACACACACACCTCTCTACTATATGGTTATGGAATCAGTTCTGGTCACAAAGAACACACATTAATTTTAGGCAGTCCCAGTGTCATTATGTTCTTCTTAATCATGGAATCAAGCCAGATAATAATAATGATCGTAAGCTATAGATTGGAAAGGATAAATACCATGTAGTCCAACCCAGTTTCTTTACAGATGATAAAATTAAATTGTGGAAGATTAATTGACTTGCCCAAGGTCATAAAGATAGTAAATCTCACAAGCAGGATTTGAACCAAAGGCTTTTGACAGTAGAGCCAGTACCCTTTCCACTATGTTTTAATGATGATGAAGATGATGATGATGATCATTATAACTATAACATATTTTAGTATATTAATATTTACCAGGTATTCTCCTCATAACAACCTCATGAAAGTTTCATATTATCCTCATATATAGGGAAATTGAGGATTAAGTGATTTCCCCATGGTCAGATAATTAATAAGTCATAGAGCTGAAAGTTAAATCCAAATTGACTTCAAATACATTACTCTAGCTACTACATATGCTGATTTATTTTTTCTGGAGGAATAAAAACTGTACAGTCATATTGCGGGAAGTTGGGAGGTTATCAACAGAGAAGCCTCTGGTGATAACATCCTAGGGAGTTCAGACCCTACCCTCAGTGACAGATTGTTTGTAAACATTCCATGTTTAAACACACAGCATTTTCACTACGCAGTTAGAAGTTTATGAACAAATATGGAAAGAAGTAGGTAAAAGGCTACACCACTGGGGCTCCCATGGCCTGTCCAGCTGACCAATTCCAAAAAGAAAGTAGACTCCCTTCTATAAGCTTGCAAATCATTCAGTCCCAAAGTTCACAAACCCTTCTGAGTCACCCATTTTTACAACCCAAATACATGTGGTTTACAGATTAAGGAAGCCACAAAGAAGTCCCAAAATAGACCAACTTCTTGTCGATAACATAAATTCTGTCCAAGGGATTTCATTGCCTTGCCAGTGCTAAAAGCTACACAAGGACAAATGTATGTACTTGATCTGAACCTTTAACACAGCAAACTTGAAAGGAGCCTTGTAAGGCTCTTCTGTAAGGATTGGGATGGAATCTCTGAATTCACTTAGCCTAATAACCTCACTTGGAAAAGGAGGAATTGGGGCCCAGGAATGTAGGGAGACTCATCCAGGGTCACACAGCAAGTCAGTAGCAAGGCCAGCACTCAGTTTCCTTATACATAAAATAAAGGATTTATATTATATTAAGAGTACCTTTAAGCTCTAACACTCTGTGACTCTAAAGATTTTTCTAGTTAAGGATCATAGCATGCTAGAGATGAGAGTCTTTAGAAAACCTCAAATTGTAGACTATTGTAACTGAAAGACAGACAAAGCTATAGAATGTCAACAATAGAAGATAACTTAGAGATCCCAAATCTCATTTATAGAGTGACAGAGGCAGAGGAAGTCTTAGGAATCATTTTGTTCAACCATTATTGTCTAAAGTATAAAAATATTTTAACTGAGTGAATAAATCAACAAACTTAAAAGGTCCAAATTAGGAACTTCATTTGTACTTATTTCATCTGGGTCACAAGAAGGATAATTTCCTTGGATTTCCTAGGAATGGACAGATTTGGGAATATCGTGGTTCTAAGAGATGCAGTTCAATATAGCTCTAGTAAGTCCTGGTCAGTGATTCCCACCATGCACACAGAGAGCAAACCACATTCAGTATTACTTGGAAGAAGAGAAATTTTCTGTTAAGACTATATCAAGAAAAAATAAAGTTTATTATTAACCAATTTCAGAGAAAATCAGTAGCCTTGACAATGACTCATGAATTGTAGAAAGAAAAGAGGATTGATTGATTTGTCATGAAATACACTACAAACTTTCAAGACACATCTTCTAAACACCCACCAAGGTGTCAGATGATTCTCAAACTCCTTCCAGCTTTGACAATCATTGTGGGTTTCATGATTCTAAAACCCCTCTTATCTCTGATGCTCTTTGTTCTAAGATTCTAAGGTGTCTTCCACTGTTCTTACATTCTATATTCTTTTTTCCAAGGCCCTTTCTAGTTCTGAAATTCTATGTTCTATGATTCCAAAGTCCTTTCCAGCTCTGATATTTTCTATTATATATATATACTTTTATTTATCTCATTCTACGGTAGCATAAAATGCATCCAGAATTTTAGTTGTCATTGAATGCATTGACCATAGAGGAACTCATGGAATCATTCTAGAGGATGGAAATAAATCTCAGATAAGAGACAAGTTACTTTTAAGAACAAAACAATAAGGGAACAGAGCCAAGATGGCAGAGTAAAAGCGTGGACTTGCTTGAGCTCCCCCCCACACAAACCCCTCAAATACCTGTAAAAAATTACTCTAGGGGTGGCTAGGTGGCACAGTAAGTAAGAGCGCCAGCCCTGGAGTTGGGAGGACCTGGGATTGGTTCCAGCCTCAGTTACTTAGCACCTATAACTAGCACCCATAAATAATTAGCCCTGTAACCTTAAGCAAGTTACTTAACACCAATTGCTTTAAAAAAAAAAGAAAGAAAAGAAAAATGACTCTAAACAAATTCTAGCACTGCAAAATCCACAAAATAACAGTGAAACACATCTTATCAAGATAACCTAGAAGGTTGACAGGAAGGGTATACCACACCAGGCTGGGATTGGAGCACAGTCTGGCATGGACAATGCTAGGTACAGACAGAGCCAGAACAATCCTTGGGGGACTAAATTGCTGGCAGCTATGGAATTTTCCAGACTTCTCAACTCACAAGTGCCTGAGAACAGCATGGAAGGTCAGTGGGAGAGCTGTGTGCGACCTCCACAAAAGAGGAGCCCATAGTCTGACTCTAACTCTGGAGTAGTGGAGGTGATGGCAGCAGCAGCAGAAGCAGCAACAGTATACCCACCCTTACCCCCACCTCAACACTATTGGAAGCAGTATCCTGCCTTGACAGGGAGTTAGAAAGTCAAGCATTTATGAAAAAAATAAAAACCCATACTATAAAATCTTACTTTGGTGATAAAAAAGATCAAAACATACAACCAGAAGAAAACAGATAAAAACTCCTACATCCAAAGCCTCCAAAAAATATATTAATTGGCAACAGGTCATGGAAGAGCTCAAAAAGGATTTTGAAAATCAAGTAAGAGAAGTAGAGGAAAAATTGGGAAGAAAAATGAGAGTTTCAAGAAAATCATGAAAAACAAATCAACAGCTTGCTAAAGGAGACCCAGAAAGATACTGAAGAAAATAACACCTTAAAAAATAGACTAACCCAAATGGCAAAAGAGGTTCAAAAAGCCAATGAGGAAAATAATGTTTTAAAAAGAAGAATGGGCCAAATGGAAAAGGAGATCCAAAAGCTTAGTGAAGAAAATAATTCCTTAAAAATTAGAATGGAGGGTGGCTAGGTGGCACAGTGATTAGAACACCAACCCTGGAGTCAGGAGGACCTGAGTTCAAATCCAGCCTCAGACACTTAACACTTACTAGCTGTGTGACCTTGGGCAAGTCACTTAACCCCAATTGCCCTGACTTCCCCCCTCCAAAAAAAATTAGAATGGAGCAAATGGATGGTAATGACCTTATGAGAAATCAAGAAATTATAAATCAGAACCTAACGAATGGGAAAAAATAGAAGACAATGTGAAACATCTCATTGAAAAAACGACTGACCTGGAAAATAAATCCAGAAGAGATATTTTAAAAATTATTAGACTACCTGAAAACCATGATCAAAAAAAGAGCCTAGACATAATCTTTCAAGAAATTATCAAGGAAAACTGCCCTGATATTCTAGAAGCAGAGGGTAAAATAGAAATTGAAAGAATCCACCCAATGCCTTTTGAAAGAAATCCCCAAAAGAAAACTCCTTGGACTATTTTAGCCAAATTTCAGACTTCCCAGATTAAGGAGAAATATTGCAAGTAGCCAGAAAGAAACAATTCAAGTATTGTGGAAATACAATAAGGATAACACAAGTCCTAGGAGTTTATATATTAAGGAATCAGAGGACTTGGAATATGACATTCTGGATGTCAGAGGAGCCAGGATTAAAACCAAGAATCACCTACTCAGCAAATCTGAATATAATACTTCAAAGGAAAAAATGGGTATTCAATGAAATAGAGGTCTTTCATGCATTTTTTGCTGGAATGGCCAGAGAGGAATAGAAAATTTGAGCTTCAAATACAAGACTCAAGAAAAGCATGAAAAGGAAAACAGGAAAAAGAAACCATAAGGGACTTATTAAAGTTGAACTGTTTACATTCCTATGTAGAAAAATGATATTTGTAAATCATGAAAGCTTTCTCGGTATTAGGGTAGTTGCAGGAAATAGATAGATATGTGGATAGATAAATGATAGATAGATAGATAGATAGATAGATAGATAGATAGATAGATAGATAGATAGATAAACAGCACAGGGTGAGTTGAATATGAAGGGATGATATCAAAAATAAAATTAATAGGGGAGAGAAGAATATATTGGGAGAGAGAGAAAGGGAGAGACAGAATGGGGTACATTATCTCACATAAAAGAGGCCAGAAAAATGTTTCACGATGGAGGGGAAAAGGGGGAAGGTGAGAGGGAAAGAGTGAACATTACTCTCATAGGATTTGACTTAAGGAGGGAATAGCATACGTACTCAATTGGGTATCCCCTTCCCCCTACAGAAAAGAAATGGGAAAGAGGACAAGGGGTGGGGGGGGAAGATAAAAGGGATGGGAGATTGGGGGAAGGGGTAATCAGAAGCAAACAATTTTGAAAAGGGACAGGGTCAAATGAGAAAATTGAATAAGTGGGGAGCAGAATAGGATGGAGGGAAACAATATAGTTAGCTTTTCACAACATGACAATCATGGAAGTGTTTTGCATAACTGCACATGTATAATCCATATTGAATTGTTTGCCTTTTCAATGAAGGTGGGTGGGGAGGGAAGAAGGGAGAGAATTTGAAACTCAAGAATTTAAAAACAAATGTCTTAAAAAATTATATTTTACATAAATTGCGCACAATTTATATAAAGACATTGGGATATAGAAATTTATCTTGCTCTATAAGAAAGTGAGGGGGAACAGGATGGGGGCATGCTAGAAGAGAGGGCAGACTGGGGCATAGGGTAATCAGAATTCATGCCATTTTGGGGTTGGAGGGAGGGAAGAGATGGGGAGAAAATTTGGAACTCAAAATGAATGTTGAAATGAATGTTGAAAACTAAAAAGTAATTAATTAATTAATTAAAAAGTTTAAGAAAAGAAAAAAGAAAAGAGATCAAAGTTTTCAAAAGGAAATTTGAGAAATGGTGGTGATTTCACTATGAGAAACAATTCAAAGGGGGGATTTCAAGAATATTTTAAGAAAATGCTTTAAGGACCACTTATTGGGATTAAGAAAAACAATAAAATGAGTGAATTCTGTTTTTTGGTCAATCCAAAGAAATAAAGGAGAAGTTACGGAGTTTGGGAGCATCATCCAATTTTTTTAAATGGAAGTCAACTAAAAATAATAGACTCTTGTGAAAACAGATTTTGTAATTGTCAGTAGTAATGACAAATCAAGAATTATAGAAGCAAAAATTTTTGTAATTGTAATATATTAGAGAATTTGATCAGTCTTTGTATGTTTAAGAAGATAATAATAATAATAATAATAATAATAATAATAATAGCAGCACGTATCTCCCAGGGATGTTGAAGGAAATAAATGATTCTGAAGTGATTAGCATATTTGGACTAAACAACATATTAAATATAATAACATAGGTGATATTCTTTTTTTTGTGCTCAGGAGTTGTTTTTTTTTTTTAATATATATTTGAAACATTTAATGTTACGACCTCAAATTACAGATCCATTTCCTTCCTCCCTTGTTGCCCATTCCCTCTTGGGAGATAAGTAATTCAGTATATGTTGTACATGTCTAGCTATGCAAAACATTATCATAGTAGATATATTGTACAAGGCTGCTTATAATTCCCTTCCACTCATCCCACCCCCCACCTGGTCCATTCCCTACATGATCCTGTCCCTCTTCTATAGTGGGTACTTCCAACCTCCCCTCACCCCAAGGATGGCTTCCCATCCATCATCCCTCCTCTCATCCCCCTTCCCCCTATCTGCTGCAGGTTGAGATATCCCATTTAGTATGTATGTCATTTTCTCCCTGAACCAAATTCAATGTGAATGTGGTTTTGCCTTTTTAGCCTTCCTTATTCTCCCCCTCCTTTGCAACCACTTCCCCTTGCTTCTTCTACATGAGATAGTTTACCCTACCCTGTCTCTCCCCATCTCCTCTTGCCACTTTCCTCTCTCACCTCATAATTTCATCCCTTTAGTATTCTCCCTTCCCAACAAATTCAACTTATGCCCTCTATCCATATATAACTGTAATCATATACACACACATTCACATATGTATTCATATGACCACAACCCCTTCTTCCATTATTTTCATAGTGAGAAAGATATCATCAGTCACAGTTATTGCTTTTCCATATAGGAATGTAAATAGTTCAACTTTGATAAGTTCCTTTTGATTTCTTTTCCCTGATTACCTTCTCAGGCATCTCTTCCTTCTTGTGTCTGGGTGTCAAATTTTCTATTCAATTCTGGTTTTTTCCTCAAGAATGCTTGAAAGTCCTCTATTCCACTGAATGACCATATTTTCCCCTGAAACAAAATACTCAGTTTTGCTGGGTAGGTGACCCTTGGGTTCATTCCCAGTTCTTTTGCCCTCTGGAATATCATATTCCATGCCCTTCAATCCCTCAGTGTAGAAGCTGCCAGGTCCTGGGCTATTCTGATTGTGTTTACACAATATTGAAATTGTTTCTTCCTGGCTGCTTGGAGTATTTTCTGCTTGATCTGGGGATTCTGGAACCTGGCTATAATATTCCTGGGAGTTTTCTTTTTGGGATCTTTTTCAGGAGGTGATCGGTGGATTCTTTCAACCTCTATTTTGCCCTCTGGATCTAAAACATCAGGGCAGTTTTCCTTGAGAATTTCTTGAAGGGTGATTTCTAGGTTCTTTCCTTGATCATGGCTTTCAGGTAGTCCAATAATTTTTAAATTGTCTCTCCTGGATCTATTTTCCAGGTCAGTGGTTTTTCCCATGAGATATTTCACATTGCCTTCTAATCTTTCATTTGTTTGGATCTGCTTAACAGCATCTTGATTTCTCATAAAGTCATTAGCTTCCATTTGCTCCAGTCTAACTCTGAAGGAATGAATCTCCTCAGTGAACTTTTGAGATTCTTTTTCCATCTGGCAAATTCGACTTTTTAAGGCATTCTTCTCCTCATTGCCCTTTTGGGCCTCCTTTGCCATTTGAGTTAGTCTATTTTTTAAGGTGTTGTTTTCCTCAGTCAGGCTGTTGACCCTCATTTCATACTTTTCCTGCATCCTTCTCATTTCTCTTTCCAATTTTTCCTCCACTTCTCTTATTTGATTTTTAAAGTCCTTCTTAAGGTCCTCTATGGCCTGCAACCCGCTCATGTTTTCCCCTGGGGCTTTTGGAGCAGGACTTCTGACCTCACAGTCCTTTTCCCGCTCTATGCCCCCAAAATAGGAGTCTAGGGTTGCATTTTTCTGTTTCCTTTGCCTTGGCATGTTGCCACTTAATTGCTTGACTTTTGGGCTTGTTGCCACACTATGGCTTTAAGGCCAGCTAGAGGAATTTTCGTCCCGAACGTGTGGGGGGCAACTTCCGTTTCTGGCAAGCTGTAAACCCACCCACGACTTCCACCCTAGATCACAATCCAGATCCAGGGAGGTTAAAGCAAGAGCGATTACCCCCCAAGACTGATCCCTGGATCTCCCTACAAATTTGCAGGCTGGGAGCAGGAGCTGCCTCTGAAAACTACAAAATGGCGTGTCTCCTCAGCAGCTTCTGGCCCCCAGGGGAGGGAGTCGACGCATTCCCTAATACCAGTCCCAAAGTCCATAGGACACTAACCTCTTACTTTGTCCTAGGCAAGTCTATGTTGATAATTCTGGAGTCGCCACAGCTCCTGGTGTTCTGGGGTTCCTCCAGCTGGCTGCTGGCCCTGACGCCCTGGGGCTAAAACCTAGGCTCATGCGGACCTGGGCTCGGCTCGGCTCCTGTGCTCTGCACTCTGCACGCTGCCAGGTCGCAGACCGCTGCACTGGTCCTTCCTGCAGGGCTGCTGGGCTGTCCTCAGTGGGAGGTTAGCTTCTCTGTGTCGTTCTGTGGGTGCTGGGGCTCCAGAAGTTGTTCAGAGTCCCCTTTTACATAGTTTGGGGGGAATCTGGGGGCAGAGTGGCTTGGATGAGCTGTTTCTACTCCGCCATCTTGGCTCTGC